>JAHQIW010006811.1:0-11314 GCA_019055375.1 Parelaphostrongylus tenuis | reverse complement strand
GGCTGCAGCCCCACGTCACCGGTGTTTCAGACGCCCTTCCCTATGGGCGGCTGTAAACATCCGGAATAAAAATATATTTCTCAACTCGCCTTTCGTTTTCAATTTTCATGGCTCGTTAGAACTCGCTGAAAGTACGAAAAGCATATCAGCGTGAAGAGGGATTGTTCCGTAGTATTAGAATCATACGTTTTTATCCTGCAGGTCGTGTCGATGCGCTGAGAATATCCTCAATTGTCAATCGCAATACGTTTATTTGACCGTCCTGCGGTGTCATGGTCTTCTAATATACCCAATAATGCAGTGGAGTGCTTGTGCAAAACGTTTCGCGTCAGCCGGGATTCGAACCGGATCTCACTTCTTCCAGGGAGTGTATGCTAGCCGTTGCACCACCGACGCTATATTATTTTTCTCAGTTAATTAGCAACATTTGGAACACGATCGATCCCCACCGCTGCTGCTTGATTTAGCCTATATACAAGGTCGTCGAAAATGCAAGACTTGATCGATTCTCCCTGCTGAACTTTCGGTATTTCCAGGAAATAAGTACAACATTGATCATTGATACCTACGCTATCTAATGACTACTATTAGTCCCTGATTTTTCAGAGTGTCCTCAGCATGCTTCAATGTTTTTTTGTGTTTACATTTTTTATTGCCTTGGGGCCTCCTGATTTTTTTTTCTTTAAGCCATTCACGAGGTATTATATTAATTCCTTATTCAAACAGCATACGTTCGGCAGTTCGCCTTCTTCAGAGCCTAGAAAGGTCAAATTGTCCGCAATCCAATCAGTCAAACACCTTCATTACTCCCTTTAGAAAAAATCAGACCCAGATTATATCGCATCAGCACAAAAGCACTCTCAACATTCTCAACGCTTTTTTATATGTGTTCCACTGGATGATCCAAGTGGAGATCACTGGCCGTAAAGCTCTAATTCATAACTCTAGCCATAGCTCTTGTGAGCCTATGTGATTCTCCTTCCGGGGATCTCCACTTGGATCATTCACTGGAACACATATAAAAAAGCGGTGAGTATGTTGAGAGTTGATTTGTGCTTGATGCGATTGGGGGAAATCTAAGGTCTAGTTATTTTTTCTACAGGAGTAATGGAGGTGTTTGGCTGATAGGATTGCGGACAATTTTGACCTTTCCAGGCTTCTGAAGAAGGCGAACTGCCAAAAGGTCAGCCGTTAGATAAAGACTGATGTAAGGTGTCGTGTTTGGCTTAAAGAAGAAAATCAGGAATTATATTGAAGCATACCGAGGTTAATAGACAGTTGGTCTTGGCAACTAATATCAGTCTAAAAAGGGCTTTGCCCGACGAAGTACGAGATACAAACTTTTTTTTGCCTATAGCGCTACCGAAAGAGCTTTTCCAAGAGCAATTACATTTGTGAGTCCCCTGAAAATTGTGCTATCGAATGATTACTAGCACTCAAAAGAGGAGTTTCGCCCATTGGAAATATATGAAAAATATGAAAGGTAAAAAAAAACGCGTGGTCGTTTGAAATATAGTTGTATTCTGGATGCTACAGCGTTATAAAAGGATGTTATGGAAAATCGACAGCGTAAGGCTCTAGCTAGAGATTCAAGCTTCCGTTATGATTACAAACACTCAAATGAAAATCTCCTGTCCAGCGAACAGGATCGGTTCATAAATTTGTCGCCGTATGACATCTAAGTATCTTTTTCTTTTATGACTTGACTCTTGCGACGCATGTATCCAAAGAAATGGACGATTTTCTTGTGGCCTTTCTCGCTGGGAAACGCTTTGACTGTTGGCTTTCACTAACTACTCGAAAGTTCAAATCTCGGCGATTTCAGCAAAATTTTCAGTCCAAGATTCTGATGTTTCTACTGCTTTTACGCAGTGTTGTGGTATTTCAAATATTCTTAAGAGAATTGAGTGACAAGCAGAAATTCGCCCCTTGACGGAAGATGAACTCGCGTTTCAACCATATCGGAGACTTATGCTAGCCACCACTACGCCACGGAGGCCACTGCTTACTCTCCACTCATCCTTCAATATCTTCCTGTCGTGATTACCAGTCACCAACAATTATCAACCGGTGTGGAGGGACGCGGGTTCAACCCCTGCCTGAGGTCGAATTTTTGCCTTACCGTTCAGTTCCCAAGGAATATTATATCATTCGTTTCGAGTGTTCTTTTGAGACCACACTCGCAAAGAAGAAATAAATCTGGTAATTTTTTTGAGTCATCATGTCATGTGGTCTTTTATGCGGCACTCATAGAGCCCATACAGTGTATCGGCCTTGATGATTATGATTATCAGGCATATTGAGATTTTCGGTCTTTTGGCCGTGGTCTCAAGAAAACACTCGAAGCGAACGCTATAATAAATCAAAAATACACTCAAGGGCAATCGAGTGTGCCACACTGCCGATCTAGTGATTTTTTTTTCACTTGACGGCGCGTGTAAGTCGTTTGTCGTCGTCCCTCGCTGTAAGGGGATAGAGCACCCCGAGGCGACTGGCTAAAGATCAAGGGTACTGCCCGTCTGATGAGGCTGACAAGGCCTTAACACGCGTATTGGGCTCTAAGTTGCGCTCATAAAACGACCACATGACTTCTTGGCTCAAATTAATTATCTGGGATATCTCTTAGGAATTTACTTAGTACCTCTCCATTCGGCTGTTTTTTTATCGACTTGGCCATGTTATGAGTTGCTTGTCAGGTCTAAGTGCTGAACAGGTGCCTGTCTCGTCCTCAAGAACTCTTCGGACTACAAGATAGCGGTGGAATGGAGAGGAATTAATCATTTTAACAGCCACAAGCTCGACTGCTAGTCTCGCAAAGTCAGAGGATTCTACCACCTGACTTGAGGGCATTTAATAATCGGCGTCGATTCCTTTATAGACCAGAATAGTTCCAAGGGATCGACTGAACTGAGGGACCGTGCTACTAAAGAGTCCTTGAGGACAAAACAGGCGCCTGCCTTGTTACTACCTAGACCTGACAAGCGACCTCAAAACATGTCATATCATTGTCAGAATATGTTGGCCTTTTTTATTGTGTTCTGACAGCGAAAATAATACCAGTCTTCCACTTGTTTGTTTGCTGGACTGGGCTTTGTGGATGGTTAATTGCTGGGCTTCTGTTAGTCATTTGATAGCATGAATTTCGACGATTCTGTACTGCAGTTTTAAGCATTTTTTCAAACGATATTCTGTTTGGTCTCTTTTGTCCTCCTATTTACTAAGTTGACACCGATATCCCAGAAAGAGCTGCTGTGTTGCAGTGGTTAGAGGTGCTGTACAACATGATCGATCAAACGGTCGGTTGTTCCATCGTGCCCTCATGGCTTGCTAACTCCTCCATCTACTCCAGAGTCATTGAATTGGCACGAGATTTGTCTGGGAAATTGCACCGCTGGCTTGTGCCATTGCGAGCATTGTAAAGGCCGGATATGCATTCAGTAACCTCAAAATAAGCTAAAAAGAGGACGAATGCATGGCGCTTTCCACAGGTATTGATTTAGGCCAGGGGTTATCTTTTAGCTTCTGTCCGTGCTAAGATGTCTGAGTTGAAACTGCGATAGTTTTGTGTTATCGCGACGCATTTTTCCAACTCTTGGGTAACTGGGCCTTTTTCGTTTTTTGTTAATTACGAGACGGCTTAGATTTCGACGATCTCAATGCTGTAGTTTCCGTAAGGACGTCGTGGTCCCACGGGCGAGTGGTTGTGATGTCGTCGCGGCTCGCATGGAAGCTCACCCTAGGGAACGTCACAGGCAGGCTATTCTCGAGATTGCAATGAGACCCGCTCAACCGGCGTTGTACGACTTCAAGAAAAGGAAAAGAAACGAGTGAGAGCTAAAAGCACTGTGATCTCACAGTGGAAGAAAACCCTGAAGATGATAATAAAGTGCCTAGTGTGAAAATGTTTAGATCCTTCTGGATATGTCAGTGGTTTTGAGCGATAGCGAGGTTTAAAACACTCGATTGGATGTATACCTTTTCACTACTGGGCGAAATTCATCGACAAAAAAGTGATGATAACACTATCATGTACTGTCACCATAACGCCTCCCTTCCTTCTCATAAAGTAGAGTTCAGCGTGGGACATGTGGCTCTGATGAAGCGCGGAGACCGCCGAAGTGGACGTGAGCCGTTGACGTGCAAACCTCGTAAAGGCTTCAAACTTTTCACAGAATATTTTGAATGTTTATATTGAGGTTCAAAAACAATCGGCTCTGCATTCTCATTACTATGGTTTTTTTAAGTCTCCTGAGTCGCTGTAACAACGAAGATGAACTACTTTTTCATAATCGACGAGCGTCGGTTAGAATTTCTGGTTGGCTTCTGACAGAATTTAGTGGTTATTAGATATCATAAATTCTGGTGAATAAAAGCTAAGGTTAGGTTTTTTGAAAAGGTTTCCATAAAGTGAACAGAGAACAACGGATCCCAATCACAGAAAATAGCCCTAATTAGCCCATTATTCAGACTTCTTAACCGGATGACTTCCGCGGGCTCAAACTGGACGTGTCAAACTGGCAAGGGCTTTTATCGCAGAGCATGGGAGCGGCTCCACTCCTCCCATCTGCGACCTTGCGACTCTGACCAGTTTGGGCCCGCGGAAGTCGACCGGTTAATGGCCTTATCTAGGGACACTAAATGAAAAAGAAAGCCCAATCGGCAAACGGCAGAAGATTCCTTTTCAGTTCTAATACGGTAATTCTAGAAATTACTACAAAACGAAGAAAAAGTAGGTAACGAAAATGTGCGATAATGCGCGTTCACGTGTAAAACTCAATCTTATTTTCGCTGCTGCATGACATTAAGAAGTAAAAAGTAATAGAGATAAAAGGATGAAGCTCTCGGCCTTGATCAATCCCTGAAGAGTAGGCCATACATTTGTCTTTAATTTTTAACTTCGCTTTGGGTGATTGAAGGTATGGCCGTTACGATCATTCGCGGTGAGCTCCCGCTGCATCAAGTCAGTGCTGCTTATCCTCCCAGGACAAGTCTAAGACCATTCTGAAACCAATTCACCCAACCCGAAGAGGTTGTGAGCCATGAGCACGAGATCTGGACCATCGAGCCGGTGCGACGAAGAGCACATCTAACCGCTGCGCCACATGCGCTCATCATAAACCAAGTACATTATTAAAATTGCAAAAATCTAAGTTATTGAGTGACTATCAAAGATCTGAAAAAGAAGCCTGAAATACCTTCCGAAAGAGTTGAAAAGTGTATGATATTTGGAATCATAATTTTTTTTTGTTCTCATGTTCTACTTTGAAATCTGCACTCTTTTCTAGCTTTTGGTGGAACGCTCCTTTTCTAAACGTTGCTAGAAGACTTTGTTGTAGATACTTCGTTGTTTCCCTGAACTAACTATCTCTGTTTTTCTAATTTGGTTATCTGTTCAGGTAGTCAATGGTGAGTAAAAGGACCGTGCTTAAATTTGGTCGCAACTTTGACCTCTCGCCTGGAGTTTCGCGGTTTTCGGCGGCTAGAATGCGCTTGAAGCGTGGAGCAAAGAAAACCGGTCGAAAAGAAGGCTCGAAAGGTTCGATGTGGTTCTTATTTGAAAAATGTGGTTACTATGAGTTCGACATCTTCTACAAAATCTTTTATTTGGATCTACGAGACTTTAGAGTCTCTCCTATTCATCTATGAATGTGGAGTGCTGAATAGTTCTCGAATATATTTATGGCATATTTATGCGAGTAGGCCTTGCTTTACGCTCGTTTACTCCACCTCCATGTCATACAAATAGCCTTTGAAGTATTGTCTTTTTTCCACATCAGTTCCAAAAAGGTAGTTTTGTCTGCCAATTTTTTTCAGCCACTTCTGCTTCCACTCCAACGAAGCGAACCAAAATTCAAACTTGGTCATGCAAAGAAAGTTCCGCTGAGAAGAAGTCTGGTTCCAGGAACTATTCTCATTGTTCTTGCTGGACGCCATAAAGGAAAGCGTGTTGTTTTCTTGAAGCAGTTGGAGAAATCAGGTCTTCTTCTTGTTACTGGTGGGTTCATCACTCTTGGTTCAGCGTAGAATCTAAAATTGATTGTGTCGGTGGTTACTTAAGCAAATTTGACCTACACTTGTATCAAATTATCTGATACTGAGTGGTGTTATGCTTTTTCAAAAATTGTTAGGTGATGGTAAGAGACACAACAAGCTCATTCCCATTTTTTGAAATGTGCGCCACCTTCTGTGGTTCTCTTGCTCGAGAACGTACCTGTAGCACTATGTTTTGGCATGAAATTCTGTTTTTAGTGTTTTCAGAAATGACGAGAGAGCAATTGGTTTTTCACGAAGTATTCAGCAGTATAGATGAAAGCACGCGCTTTCTAGGAGCGGCTCATTCTTTTTTTTATCTAACGAGAGTCTATAGCTGAGCATATTTCGCGCAGCACTCAAATCCCTTACCAAATCAACTTAGGATAAAATCCGTGTACATATAGGCAGGCACACGCGCGTACGTACTGATATGTAAAATCATATAGATCTGAGACAAGCTCTATAGTCGTTTTTGGCCTACATTTAATTCTCATCTTCCAGTTGACGACGTGTGTTTATGCTGCGTAAGAAATTGTCCAAATAAAGGCTTCCCATCCCCAAAATTATTTCTTCTTTCCAAGGCGTCCCAGTCAGTCTCATGGTACATTGTGATATTTTTAGGTCCTCATAAGTTGAACAATTTCCCTCTACGACGAATAGCACAAGCTTTTGTCATCGCGACTAAAACGAAGATTGACGTTTCTGGTGTCAGCGTTCCAGAGCACATCAATGATGATTATTTCAAACGAAAGACACTGACGGGCAAAAAAGGACAGAACATTTTTGCTACAGGAAAGGTTGAATACCAGGTTTGTCTTGTTTACATCAACCAAATCAGCATTTCTCAATTTCTCTCTCTTTACAGATATATATATATATATATATATATATATATATATGTACATGTGCTCGTGTGTATGCATGTGTGTATATATGCATATGTACGCGCATGCGTGCACGTGTATGCATGTACATATAAGTATGCACATATATACGCGTACGTATGCGTTGTGCATATGCATGTACAGCATATTTTAACACATACTCTTTTACATATTTTAATTCATTTTACATATATTTTTACATTATTTTGCAATTTTTATATTATTTATATATATTATATATTTTTATATTTACATATATCTTTACATGTATATATATATATACATATTCTTGCATATATGCATTTTCGCTTATATTAACATACACACATGAGCTCATGTGTACATATACGAGTATATATGCATGCAAATGTATGTATTAGTATGTTTTCTCTTAAAATGGAACTCTGCAGCCCTCGCATGTTAAAATTTTTGTTTTCAAGAACTACAGATCATTACGCATGTTTATTATTTTGCTCTATCCAGCTGTTGTCATTTCAGGTTACCGATCAAAGAAAAACTGATCAGAAAGCTATCGACAAACCAATCTTAGATGCTATTAAGAAACATCCTGAACACAAATTTCTCTTCGGTTATCTGGGGTCACGTTTCACGCTGGGGAAGCGAGACTACCCTCATAACATGGTCTTTTAAGTTTGTTGTTATGAATAAATTGTTTGTGATCTATTACTTAGCCTTTGCTTTTTTCCAATGAAAGATGATTTATAACGCTGGATTGTTTCTTCTTCGTTTATCCCTTTTTCACTTTGATAAGGTTCAGATGATCACTTTGTTTGTGCCAACGCGAGTTTATCCCGTCAGTTCGCAAGTTTTCATTGGTTCGCTCTTCAGGGAAGTGGTAGCTTAGAACATCTTGTTCACTCAACACATCAATCTTTAGCAGACGTTATTAGGTTAAATGGTTCTTTTTGTTAGACGGCAACAAGTGAGGGAGCAACCCATTTTGCTGGGCAAGAAGTTTTCAATAAAGGTGTCAGTAATCATTGTAGAAGCGAAATGTCTGGCTACTGCGATACATGGCGGCTTTTTGGAAACAGCTTTTTATAATGCTGTAAAGGTGAGAAAAAATGTTTAACATCGGCCGCGCAATTTCAATATTACTTCGCTGAAAGCACGAAAAGCACATTAACGTGTAGAGGAAATCTCTTAGTATCGAAGTCACTTGTTTCATATAGAGTTTCTTTCAAAGCGGAGAAAAGAGCCCTCATTAAATAACGATAACTGCCCTCCACATGTGTGACTCGCGAACGCGATTGATCAATCGCCGTATGGAATCGACGACCAGCCTCCTATCCTCCCCTCCCAGCACACATACACAGTACAAACCGCCGCGTATGTAGAACCTAATTCTATCTTCTCTGCTACACTGCAGTGAACGGGCATTTCCAGAAATTAGGCACAGCGCTGGAATCACCGAAGTTATCCCTATCGGATGATTACTCATAATTGCAGGGAACCGATCTGTTCGGCGAGAAATAGGAAAAATATGCGGGTGTGGAATGTTTTGTTTCTGTTACAGCGTTATGAAAAGGTTTTTTCAAAAATCGCGCATTTTAAAAGGCCATCATTTTTAAGTGACGTCTGACAACCCTGTGGGAACCGTGGAGCCACGGCATCTGCATCTCTAACTGGGGTTTCTCGCATCTGCTAATGTTTCGAGAAGAATTTCGCCAGCGGTTGGATCATTCACACTTCTTGAAACATGCAAGTGTTATTTAGCTTTGCCGGAAGGAAGTACTTTTTCTGTGTACTTTTGTGTAAGAGTAAATTTATAAGTTTCGTTTTCTTGACGATCATAATAGTAGGTATCAATCCTTCATACGCAACAATAACGGAAACAGCAACGCAGTGACAGAATCAATTGATCCAGGTGTAAAAACACAACACGAATATCAAAGTGGTTAGGACGAAGAGGATATGACGAAGACGAACAATGAGAAAAACATGAGCTAAGAATCCTAAGTAGTGAAGCAGTCATGTGTTCTAAAGAAATCACAATGGTATGACACGTGATTAATCAGAAATAACATGGTCTGTCAACATAGGGGAGCTGAAATTGAATAATTTGATGACGATCCCTGATCTTGAGTCGATGGATCGACTGGTCGCAAAGTGATCAGATATACTTGGTTGAAGTTAGAAAGTACCAGAAACAAGATACATGTAGACTGAGGAGCACCTGATAGCGTTGAGACACAGGAAATGTACAAATTAGTATAACGTAGTGTTGAAAAAGATTTTCATTCAAATTACAATATGATGAGCCATCGTGTTATTTTCTAAGCTGCTGCGACATCGGTGTAGGTATGTCTGCGATCGTTGGATGCGACATCTGTGCTTTTCTCAGTGTATGGCGATAAAGTAACCGTGTACTCTTCATGAGCTTGTGGTGTAGCGAGTTGTGCGTCGCCATTGCGAAATCCAGCATATTGAAATTGGGGGCTTTGGGGTAGAAAATATTCATAGGAAACCCTGGCAAAAGAGTTGTGCAAACTCTTTGGTTGAGAATGTCCGCTTAGATCACGATGTGGTGGGACATCAGGCGGTGTATGAGCGCCTGGTGCATTATCGCTGTATTTCTCAACGTATGGTGCAGCGCGTTGGTGTTCCGAACTGTATGGTCCGATGTATTCAATTTCTACGCTGTGTTTTATGCGAAATCCGTATCGTTGAAATACCTCAGCAAGTTGATTTTGCGGATTCTTTGGTGGAAAATGTTCATTTAGATGACGGTATTGTGCTACATTATGAGCATTCTCACCATCTGGCTCAGCACTGCGCTCTTTCACGTCTGACGAAGCAGTGGCTTTGTGTGCTTCTTGTTTCACTAATGCTACATGCTGATGTTCTTGACCTGCTGGTCCTGCATATTGGAATTGCATACTGTGTGGTGGAACAAATCCCGATGTCTCCAAGAGTACTCTAATAGGATCGTATCGCATACCGTCTGAAGCAAAATATTCGTTTGGATGATCTGGATGACGGCCTGGCGCTACGTAGTGCGGTCTTTGACCACAGGGCTGAGCACTGCGCTCTTTCATATTTAGCGTAGCGGTGAGGTTGTGTGCTTTGTGTTCAGCTGGTGCTACGTGCTGATGCTTCTGATCCGCTGATCGTGCATCCTGATATTGTGTGCTGTATGGCGAAACAAATCCGAATCTCTCCAGGAGTCGTCTAATAGGATCGTAATGCAAACCGTTTGGTGGAAAATATTTGTTTGTATGACCACATGGTGCAGTATTGTTGGGCGTCTGACCGTACGATGCAATACCACGATGCTCTTCAACGAATGGGGAAACAGTATCGTTGTGTTCCTTTTGAGCATTCGGTGCAACATGTTGGTGTTCGTGATCTTCTGCTTCAACATATTGAAAGTGGTTGCCGTGCTGCAGGACGAATTTGTTCCTTTGATCGAATAGTCTGACATATTCGTATTGTAGAACCTCTGCTGGTGAATAATCTGTCAGTTGACTATTTCTTGAAACTTCACGTGCTGTCTGAAAATCTGGTGCGGCGCCAGTGGACCCCGTCTTGTTTAAGATTACACTGCAGTTGTGGGCCTCCTGTCCTTGTGGCCTAACATGTTGGCATTCTTGACAAGGAAATTCAGATTTCTGACCGCATGGATCAACATAGTGGTGCTGTGAGTGATTTGGCAGAGCACGTTCGTAGTCGTGATAGTGTGGTACTACATAACGTTCAGCAACAAAGTACTGTGGACCTTGAGCTATAACATATCTATTTATCAGGATGTAATGGTCAACATAATGATGTTCCAGGTTGTATGGTAAAGCAAATTGACTTTTTTGATCGAAAAGCTTGCCATACGGGCAAAGTCGACTATTTGATGTGAAATATTCCTCGACGTTCTCGTCGTAGGGAGCGTGATGTTCTCGTATTTCCTCGTCAAAATCGTCGACTCCGCTGAACTTCGTGTCGTCTAGACGTATGTCGTCGCATGCTCGAACTTCGTCACCAAAATCCTCACCCTCATTTGAAGTGATACTCACGAGGCCTGTTGGTTCTATGAGAGAACGTAAGTCTTTATGTCCTCCTGGTTTGTCATACCTACCATGTGAAGGCGCTAATAGAGATTTCCCGTGGTGTTCTCCCAACTGGTAGTCTATTTCGGCGACTCCATTCAACACGATGTCGTCAACGTGGTCTGGTTCTCTGAATGGATGTAAGCCGTCGCATTCTGGTTTGCTATATTTTCCATTTGGAGGAGAGAATGGAGCTCTCCTCTGGTGTCCTATCAAATCGTCGTCTAATTTGTCGACTCCACTCAACATGATATGGTCATCGCAGTCGACTGGTTCTCTGAATGTGTGCAGGTCGTCATATTCTGATTTCTCATATCTGCCGCGTGAGGAGAGAAT
>JAHQIW010006810.1:0-83498 GCA_019055375.1 Parelaphostrongylus tenuis | reverse complement strand
TTACTGGAAAACATTCGACTCGTCTTCCTATTCGACTGTCCCCTTAGGGACGGCAATTGATCGATCTCACAGCGCAACTACCGCAAGCGGCGCGCGATTTTTGTTATTCGAATAGGGTTTTTCCTCCACCTGAAAAGTAAAACCTTGAGTTTTTTGTATTATTCTAAGACTACATAATTTTCTCTATTAGGTCATATATTTGCGTGCACATATAACTTTTCTCTACGATAAAAAGTTCGAATGCGAAACGTAATCTTCTTTTCGCTCTTACAGCGTTCTATGATAACCTTTCAAAAAACTAAGTATAGCATTGAAATCCTGGAGATTTGGGCTATCGATTGATTAGTAAGAGCTTGGCGAAAAACCATATAGAAGTCTCAGCCGAGAACAAAAACCAAACTGAGTGTGAAACATGATCTTATTTTTGCTGTACAGAACGTAATAAAAGGTTTTTTCGAACACCAAACACAGTGTTGAGATCGCAGACTTCAAGCTTCCGAATGATTACCAAGGGTCTAAGAGAAAAGTTTTGTCCAGAGAGAAAGGCCTTCAAACAATCGTTTACCTCAGCTGGTCACACGTCGTCCCTTAAGGGGTTAAAATTCAATATAATCTGATAGATTTCCTCAAGCTATTTAGAGGTCTGGTATGGCACTTCTAGCGGCTTCGTGTAGTCATACATGTTCAGAGCCGCTAGCCTTAGTAGTAGAAGGCCGGTTGAACCGAATGACATGTCTGATGAGGCTGGCTAGAGAGCCGATACGTACCTCTGGCACCACAAATGCTATACTAGACCTCTTGAAAAGCTCAAGATATGCTATCAGAAATACCTAAGAGAACTGAGTGGTGAGCAAAAATGGATCTGGTCCCGGTACGGATGAAACGCGAGTTCGACTCCCGGCTGAGGTCGTATTTTTGCTCAGCACTCAATTCTCTTAGGTGACATGAAACATTATAACACTGCGAAAAATGCAGTGAAAACACTAGGAATTTCGAGTATTAGCTATCAGATATGTGGATTGAGAGCGAGATCTTTCGAACAGTCGAACAGAAAGGTATTGCTATCTTCGTTTTACCAGCCATCAAGCAGTTCACTCCAAATCACTGCATCAAGTGATTTTTTCACTTGACGTGCAGCGTAACATGTTCGGCTCCGATTCCCTTGGTTGTAGAGGCTAGCTTGAATCGAAAGGCATTTGCTATAGAGGCTTAGAGAGAGCCAAAACGTGCGTCTAGCACTAGAAATGTCATGAAACACCCCTGAAAAGCTTAAAAAATGCTATCAGATTCGACTCGATCGAAATGAACGACAGGACCACGACGAGGACAAACGACCGCTGAAGATCGACTCCGAATCATCGGATCCGAAGAAGGCGAAACGCGTGAAAATGTTAGACGAATGAACTTATTCATTAACCCCGTGATATCAGCTGAATCACAAAATAAGCTACTTTTGATTGGTAATGTCGAAGTCAATAAAAAATCAGTTCAGGGAACCGCTCTACCTGGTGTAGAGTGATGTGCAAGACTTTGCATCAGTCGGGACTCGCACCCGCATTTTACCCTACCCCAGAAGGCGTAAGGACAGTCGCGTCAAAAAACAGGAGTCGATAGTGCAACGGGTTAGAGCACGCGCCTCAGCATAAAGTGAAATGCAGGTTCGAGTCCTGCGTGACGTAAAAGTCTTGCACCTCACTCTAGGGTTATTTTCCATTTGGTAGCACAGATTTTCGAGCCTATTCCCTAGCTAAATAAGAAGTTCTCAGCGAGAGTCCTTCCTAACAAGCTAGCGCTGTAAGTGGTCGGTTTTTTGAAACGACCCTTATATAACGCTGAAGAATCAAAAATAAACTTATGTCTTACACGCCCATATTTCTTGCAATATAGAGCTCTTTCTTGAGACTATTAGTGATCATTCGATAGCGTGAATTTTACCGATTCCAACGTTGTGCTTATAACCCAAAAAGACCGTTTCTCTGAAACACAGCAGGGAGTATAAGATGCGAAATTACTACTTTGTTTTGAATTTTTAAGCGTTATGAAAAGGGTCTTCTCAAAAAAACCCGCCACGTAAGGCGCTAGCTTGAAATTTAGGCTTTAGAAAGTTTGCTAACACTTTTCATGAAAACCATTTGTCTAGATGAGGGGATAAGCTTGAAAATTTGTACTACCAAAAGAAAATTACGCACTCTAGGAGTATATTTATAACGCCATGCCACCGCTAAAAGCGGTTCAATAGGAGGAGTCCTGATTAATCACCCGCCTTTTTTTACTCATATTTGGATTTTTGGAGTTCATCGATAGAGGAGTTAGAGCTGAAACGCCATTTTTTTCCTTCCATTCAGAGAAGTCAGACAAGTACGATGGACTGATGGAAAATAGGAGTAAATAAAAAATAAGACAGATGTAAAAGATTACAAAAAAGATAGTGTGAATTAGAAAATAAGGAGAAATTTGTGCAGAATAAAATGAGAGAAGTAAGATGAGCCAGAGACTCTGTTACTCTGACGTTTGAAACATTGACATTCGCGGGAGTCAGTAGTTGTAGGGAAGCCCTGACACGACGCCGACTACTGTGACGGTGGAGCGCGTTATTTGCGAAAATGACGTACGTATGCACGAACAGGGGATTTGTTCACAACATCGAGGATCAACGTCATGTCCAAGTTTGTAACCAAGCGAAGATCACCACGAGGAGGAAGCACGAGCTGAGAGAGATGCGTGTGCGGGTTGGAGCGGCTAGGGGTTTGCGGAACCAAGAGAGCCACTGTACTGGCATTTCCACGAACGGACCGCCCAGACCTTGACATTTTTTGGTGTTTTCAAATGTTAAACAATCTCACCAGCAGTTATAACTGATAATCGACGCCAGATAATTATTCTTGAGCCAGCGCATGTCATGTTGTCTGTTATATGGGCTGACTTATAGAACCTGATACACGTGTTTCAACCTTGACGGTCTCATCAGTCGGGCGGTACCCTACTCGTCTTTAGCCAATCCTCTCAAGGCGCTCGGTCCCCTATACTAAGAGTAGGCGACGACGAACATTTTACACTGTCTATCAAGTGAAATTATCACCAAACACACAGTGTTGTACACTCGATTGCTCTCGGCTGGTATCATTAGTATATCATACCTTTCTTTTCGAGTGTTTTCTTAAGCCCACAGCTCAAATTTCAATATGCTAGATAATAATGAAATGCGTGGCTCAGAAATGATCAACTGCCTACTCTTAGCATAGGAGACTGAGCGCCCCGAGAGGATGGCAAAAGACGAGAAGGGTATCGCGCCGACTGATGAGATTGTCAAGGTTGAAACACGTGTTTCAGGTTCTATAAGTGAGCCCATTTAACAGACCACATGACATGCGTGGCTTAGAAATGATTAACTGGCATATTGAAATTTGAGGTGTGGTCTCAAGAAAACACTCGAAAAGAAAGGTATGATAATCGATGGCCGAGTGTAAGTAGGCACCGCCGTCTATCGTTCTCGATGACATCTCGACGCTCCAGTGTCAGTTCTGTGCTTCAGTGTTGACATTTTCGGGGCAGCTTGCTAGGGACCATTGTTTTCGAGGGCCGAGACTTCTACATTAAGCATATGGCATCTGTCGAACTGCTGTTACCTGTTTTTTTTTGCTTTCTTTTTCCGGAATTGTTCAGATGGTTGCTACTAATGATTTTATCATAGTAATTCTCATTTATGTTTTTACAGCATGTAAATTGGTCGATGAATAAGCGATGCCTGGAGCGGTTCATTTTCCTACGGAACAATGCCCACCGTCGTTCCGGGTCAGCATCAGAGACAAAGCGGTCCCCGGGACTTCTCGATAAGCATTTACACCCAAGCAAAAATTTCTAGCGGTGCGGCATTGAAAAGACATGGCGGCAGGTCGAGGGGAGCAAATCGAGGATTCATTTTTGCTCCTTCTTTCCTTCTTTGATATCCTTTTTTTCACTACTGGTGTTACCACCATTATTGTTCGTTTATTTTGCTATCAGTCTCATCAATACCGTTGCTTCTTCATTGTCTTTAGTACGAACTTTCCCATTAGACGGCGCGGGATAAAGAAACAACCTCTTTCGCTGAGCAGCAACTTCTCATAAGATTATAAGAATTGATTCGAGAGCTCAATTTCCTGGTTGCTGTACTCTCCAAAATAAAGTTATGTTTTACTCTGGTCCCGCGTTTTTCCCGCTACTTTGCTGGAAGCACGAAAAGCACATGAATCTGTAGAGGAAATCTTGAAGTATCGAAGTCATACGTTTTATCTAGAGCCTTCAAAGCGAAGAAAAAATCCCGAATCAAGTAACAGAATTTGCATTGCACCTATTAATCACGTCAAGGCGATAGATCTATCGGTCGCGAAACTGCATATTGGAAGCACAGCTTGCATACACCCAGCCCAGTCGAGTGTACAACATTGTGAGTTCGGTGGTATTTTCACTTGACTTACAGTGTAAAGCGTCCGTCTTCGATACCTCTTAGTGTGGGGACTGGAGCAGCCACAGAGGATTGGCTAAAAAAGATTGAAGACGATGGGTTCTGCCCGAATAACGAGACTGTGAGGTCGAAACACATGTATCGGACTGTACACGGGCCCTTTACCAGACCACATGACGTGTTGGCTCAAGTAATAACGAAGTGATCTCTCTTTTTTGTTTATCAAGCTGTTGCACATTCAAGGTTGAAGGGGCAAGGAGTAATCTCATCTTTCATCTTAACACTTACACCGTTTCAGTGAAAGAGTTTCGATAGGAAATTCATTTGGCTGTTCTTTGAATGTAGAATTGGCGTCAATTTGTCATAATCAATAGGATTTCTTTATGTCTACTGCTTTGTTTGCTGATAGTTTCGGAAGCTTATTCCAAGAAATAATGGTAGCAGAGCGGTGGCGTTGGTTGTAGATTATGCGCTCTTGGTGATAGTAAAATTCGGGTCAAACTCCCAACTGGAGTCAAAAATTCTGAAACCACTCAACGTTCTTGAATCTTTAATTGATTATGGACTGCCTCTAGGCGAGGTACTTTCCGTTACTCAAATGTAACTTATCATCGATTAGACATGCACAAACATTCTGAATAAACTAACATGGCGTACACTAACCTAGCAAATGTAGCAGTTGTACGTGTAAAGGGTTTAACTTCGTTTAGCCAAGGATAAACAGGGATTGTACCCAGTACTACTGAGTGATTTGCAAATTTTTGAACTTCTGGTGGGAGTTGAACCGGTGATTCATTTTTCGCGGAAGCTTAGTGGAAGTGCACTTTTAAAATCTACCTACATGTCGGTGAACGTCCTTTTTCTTAACATAACAGTCAATCCGCTATCTTGAAAGGGAGTTGTTATATGATTTATATATGATTTAGTTATATCGCTCTGCTGAGGATTCAAATTAGAGAAGTACTAACTGACCTTCCCGTTCGTAGCATTTGATGTTGCATTATTATTCTCGTTATTGTGTGGATCCTTCTAGCTTGATGAATTCTCAGAATGATGAGCAGCACTCAAATACTTATTACCTATATACCTATATAATATATATATACCTATTATAAATACCTATATTATTTTGAATGCTTATTGCGAGGTTTTAGAAACAGTCGATGCCATGTTTCTAGTCATTTGCTTCCATAGGTCATCTTCAAATCGGTAGTTTTCTCTGATATTTCTTCTTTATTGTTTAGATCCTGTTAGTTTAGGTGAAAGATGAGAATACCGAAGATTTTTCCGTGCCATAGGTTTGGAGGTTGACATTACAGCATTTGGCATTGATATATGATAGCGTTAGTGTCAAGTTATTTGAGGTTCAAATGTTTAGCATCAAAAGAGAATTTGTCTGTTGCTTTCCACCAATGCATCTGCGGAAATTTTCGTGTCTTAGATCAAGATATCAATGCATATTAGCTGTATATAACTATAATTTATATGCTTATTCAAGCATTACTTACTCAGATACTTAGATGGTCCGTCTTTACTAGTTGTGCAAACCACAGCACGTATTCCAAATGCTATATTGCTGGTCGTGCATATAATATTCATTGGTTTCCTGACGTAAGCTTACAAGGGCTTTTTCAAGTTTTCATGATGTCGTTTCCAAGGAATGGGTTTCGGCGACGGATTCTCGGTCCTTTTTATCAATCCCAATCCAAAGAATTCAAGCATTTAGGGCTTTCCTTTGATTATTCCATATTACGGACATGACTTCTTCCATAAGCATTAGTTTTATATTTGGTGGTTGACTTGTCAAGGTAAATTGCATCCAACAATTAAAGTAATCATAGCATTAGTCTAGAATAATGACTTTAGGCCAACCTGATGAGTTCCTGATCGGGAATGAAGTCATCTGAAGTTATGCAATGTGTTTCATTTGTGGATTTTTACCATTTTTTGGATTCATTGGCGTTATGAGTTTGAGTGAATCAAAAATAGTATCAGACTTTGATTTACGATTTTGAGATGATATGAGCTGAGTCCTTCCTAATTTTATTGGTTGATACTGAGTCCATTGGAGGTTACATTTTTTGTTAACAAAGTGCAAATTCGTCTAGTTCTGTCATATGGTGTTCTCCACCAGTTCTTGGAAAGCATATCCGGCACTAATATGCAAGGCTTTTGAAAGTTTCGCTTGCAAGTAACAGGGTGAGCATGTGCGACGTTCCAGCAGTATTGTCTCATGTGTGGTCGAGTGCTGTTATAAAAGAGCTTAAGAAAGATATTGGATGTTCTTTTCATGATTGGTTTCATGAGCTGCAGATTCGAATGGTCGTATCGTCAGGATTGGAAATGGTGGAGTGATCCTGTTGCCAACCAGTAGTCAGTCATCGTAATAATTTGAAACTAACTTCTATCCTCAACATAAAAAATCAAGGTTCTCTTGGATCATTAGGCTAACTGAGATCGGTGATAAGTTTATTTGACTAACGTATCGTGTCACTATCTCCTTGAAAGGCGCATTACTGTAAACTGATTGCCCATAGCTCTTCGATATTATTGTGTAAAGTCTTCGCTGTTGTACAGATTGGTGGGAAAGTACAAGCTATCACAACAACGATGTTCTCGATAAGCAGATCAAAAGCTAAAAATACATGATTGGGTGTCAGAAGGAAAATTGAGCTATAGCGGGATCTCCTAGTATTTTTGTCCTAGATATAGGCATCATTGTTGTCAGCAACTAACCGTCAACGGGATTGGTCTGATAGGTACATTTGGACACTTAACCCAGTAAGCTGGCAGCTACTGAATATATATAAATATCTACGGTCTGGTATGGCTTTTCTGGTTCTGGCTTTATGACAGGCCTTATCAGTAACACGATAGCTTTCAGTTTAGCAAGTTCCTACAACTAAAGGTATCGACGCCGCACATGTTATACTACGCGCCAAGTGAGAAAATTATTTGACATTGCAAAGATTTACAGTTGATTGCTCGATGGGCGGCAGAACTCATAACAAAACCTTCTATTCTACTGTTTTTGAAACCTTGTTGAAAATTCACTATAATTTGATAGGACTATAATCTACAAGATTTTCCATAACCAAGACTGAACTGTTACATTACGGAACTCTTACCCGTTCAGCTCCATTCGCCGTCCATAAAATCCAAGAATAATTTGTTCAGAGACATTCAAAGTAGATGAAAGTTGACTTCGAAGATACACAATTCAAGAGCTATTGGTTAGACTGGTTATAATTGAAGGATTGACGTCTGGTCTTGCAAAGCAGCAAGTGTGAATATTGAAAAATAGTCGATCGAAAGTCGACGTCTATTTACTGAAAAACAGTCGCAAGTTTTCGACTAAAAAATGATTCAGAAACAATTCACGTTGTCTGGTCTCAATGCTGTGCCTACCCTTTATCTACTTCGGATAAGGTAACTCTGTGTGGTGTGTGGCTCTGATGAGGCGGGCGAAACTGCGTAAACGTATGTAAACCACTGACGTGCCAAACCTTGAAAAGATATGAATGTTCATAAAAGATATGAATGTTCAATTCTGAAGAGAACAACGATGGTGCTTAATCTCTATTGGCTTAAAATCACCTTACTAATCACAATATTCCTCTGAAAAGCGAAGGGAAATTGCCATGGCTAAACTGCTTGTTGCTACTAATTCAGTCAAGACGATACAACCCACAAACAGCTACATTTAACACTCTCGAATCTCTTTTAAGAAGGGCATTGACTGAGAAGCGCTGACTTTGCTTTCTATTTCTTTTATGAGCAGAGAGCCTTAATAGATTGCAATCCGATTTGAAGAACTTCATCCAGCGCAGTGCAAATGAGAGAAATCTTCGTCTTCTTCGTAATAGTGTGCAAGATGAGTAAAAAGTACTGCGATTTTTTTTAATACTTCGGCAGTGAAAATACTGCATAAAGAAATAGATTCATGCAGTTTAAGGGATAATAACGTTCATTAAATCAGCAACTATAACAATAAACGAAAAAGGTCACAGCAATTCTCAAAATTGTTTTCTTTGGCCTACTTGCACTTACGGAGTCGCTTGCAAAAGTCTTCAACGATGCTCGTACACGCACACGTTTTCACCGAATGAAAGGATATTCACAGTCAAACAATGCACAATTGCCAAAATCGGCGACAACTTTTCAAGAAAGGTCAGCGGAAGTTTGCGGTAGCAAATACCATGGACTGCAGTCATCTTGCAGCCTCTGTCATTTTCTGGGGTTTATCATGAGGACCCTCTCTGGAAGTTTTCTCAGGATAATACTCGCAAGCCATCATCTGCAGAATAACACTTTTGTAAATCAGCAGTTGCGATCCTCTCTTATTCAATGCTAAAAAGGTTGAAGTTCTAATGGATGGTCTGTAAGCGAATACTACACCAGCTCAGAATCAAAATGAGGCCTCCCAATATTTTGCGCGCTATTGTTCTCAAATAACAAACACCGTTCCGTGTCCATTTTCATCGGACCAGTGTAAGGGTTACCAATATTCTGTTTTTTTGATGAGTTAGACTTACTTGAATACTTAAACGGTCCATCTTCATGAACTGTGCGGACCTGAGCAAATTTTAAATTCGTCTCTTACGCTTATCGTTCATAGTGATGGTCTGATTCATGCGTGGCGGCTGGCGCGAGTTTCACACCGTAATCTGTAAAACATTGGTAGCTGCGAATACAGCTGATTGATTCTTTTTATGAACACGTCCGTTCAACGTAGGTAGATGGTCGTCATCAGACGGGTGTATTCACATAGTGTCACTCTACAGCTTAATTATGTGCTATTTATCGATAATATGGTTAACATTCAACGGTTCATTTTCATCAAAGCCGCGGCGGTTGAATTGAGTGTCCACAATAAATGTCCTTCTTGCGATGTACTCCACATCCGTCACATTGAGAGAGCAGGCTGAAGCTCCGCACGATTGTATTAGTACCCCGGCATGTCTCTTTTCGTTGTGAACCCCAGTCACCTTGAATTTACCGGACACCTACTTCACAGCAGATCACATAAAATCAAGCTGTAAAACAATCCTGTGCACAGAATTTGTAGTAAAACAACTTCATGAAAGAATTGGTTGAGATCACACAACTTAGTAAGCTATCGTATTTGAAGTGTAAGGAGATTGCTGTAGAGTAACAGTTTTTCGCTTAGCAATTTCAACCAGAGCAGCCTGGGACCGCTATAAGAGCAAATTGCTTCCTCAGCTCCATTTGGCGTTCATGGAAATTCCGATGATTTTACAGCGCTGACAGTGCCTTGATTTTGTCATTAGCGAGACATACAAAACACAACTTATAGATAATGTGTCGTACAATTCTCACCAACGTATTGGATTTGAGATGGATCAGAGTAGTTTATTTTTTGCTGGCAAGTGAATGAATTCGCATAGTGTCATCACAGTGACCCACTTTTGTAATTAAAAGGATACCTAGTATCTTACCTTAGGAAATATAAGACTATCTATCAAACAATTCAGTTTCAGATTTCTTTAAGAAATTAAGATATGAAATAACTCGAATTAGTTAATATTGCAGAAAATGGCATTTTGCGTTTTTCAGATGATTCTTTTGAAACAGTGGAGAATTGAGAGAAGAAATAAAGAATCTGCAACCATTATACTATTGGAATGAGATTTCAGTATACAAAATGTTCAAGAAACTACTTCGTCATCACATCGCAGAGGAATTGGGAAGTTCGCAGCATTCCATAAACATCCACTTAATGAGACTGGAACGTTTGAAAGGTGGAGGAATAAGAACCACCTCAGTGTCACGTCAGTTGTGTCCTTTACAATCTCAAAATTAGTTTTCCATCTAGATACATTGGCAGTTTTACAAGGTGTAGAATTTTTTCTCCCTCACGACAAGATTCAATGCCTTCATGCAGTTGTCCCATCTAACACCAATTCTGAGGCAATTTCCTTTTCGCTTTCTCAAATTGATTGATTCTTAGAGTTATCTCAGACCTCGCCAGTTTTGTGAAAGCAGTGCAATCCTGTAATTTTTATTTTGCCGGTTCCGTAGTAATGGATAACGTTAATGAGAATATGAAAATTTCACAAACGTGATTTTCCCTTCTCAAAATTCATTACAAAATACGTTCCGCAGCAGAAACCGTGGCTTCGTTTTTCTCAGTCGATGTCATTAGAAATTCCTCATATACACTCGAGTGATGTTTTCTCGATTGCGAGTATTTCATTCCTGAAAAAGTCAAGATTTTATGTCATAGAATAACAAACGAAATGGTGAGACTCGAATATGAGCCGTGCCGCCCGTGAAGATGGTGTATTCGCTAACAATTTTTCTTGGGTGATTTCTGTACCTTGTGTTCAGTACGAATTTGACATTCATTTCTTCTAAATGAGTGATTTCCTTGTGCTTTAAAACAGAAGAATTTGTCATCAACTTGTTCAAAGATTTATCATGAACTTAACGAGTCGAGGAACCCTTAAAGCGCTTGGAAAAATCGAGGAGCTGAAAAGGCGACGTCACCCTCGTCTGAGTGCTTACATTCGAATCCGTTCATGTCTTGTAAATGATCTGTTGCTAAAAATGGGATGTTTGTTTCTATTTGTAACTACGATACCTGCTTAGATTTTGGAGAGCCATAGATGAATCTTCTTACAAACATGGCTAGGTTTTCATCAATTCCTCTATGATTTTACTGCTGGTCACAATCTCAAAGTGCTTGGATGTGGAGTGATTCCTGGGGGTCAAGGTAATAAACAAAAAATTTCTATGGTACTGTGGATACTCCTAATAATAAATAGATATATATGAACACTAATTAGGTTGACATTTTATCAGTACTCAAGACCTCTCAACTGATCATTTTGATGAAATAATTTAAAAATCAGTAAGGGAAAAAGCCCCAAAAAAGATCATTCGAGTTCACAAAGATGAGGACCAGAAGGAAAAATTGACTATAACTGCGATCCGACCTCTAATTATTGTATACAAAAACTACACAATTTCGTTGCAGCAAGCAACAGAACCTTTATTATCACGGGCTTCACAACTTTGCCTCTTCCCATGGTTTACTCTTCCGCAGCAAATATCGCCAGTTTTCCTGGTGTTGCACCTGATGAGGAGGCTGCTAAGGGTTTTGTGCAACGCCTTGTGATGCAAACGGTGAGTCTGCAGATAGTTCAAATGTTTGATAGTTTAAATTTTCTCTTTGTGCAGATTGAATGTTGCGTAGGAGATATGACGATTTCTAATATTTTAGAGTTTTTGTGCTACCACGGCTTGCAATGCTTTGTTTCGAATAGAGATGCTTTCAAGTGAACTCTACCGGCTTTGAAAGAAAAATTTTTTTTAGGTTTTCGATGTCCTTGAAAGCCAAGCTCGCAGCGCACTCCTTCCCGATGCTTTAATCTCAAGCATCTTGGGTCAACTTAGTGTTCAGATTAACTACAATCCATTGCGTTGTCAGCTGCTTATCAGACCAGTCGATATGAGTGGGTCCTTGAATACCAATTATCCATTAGAACGATTGTAGGCAGAGAAACAACAGGCATGCAAAGAACAAAAATGTGCTAATGGTTCTCTAAAAAAAAGAATGGTACTAACCTGTTATACGGCGATGAAAAAAAATTTCGACCAACTTTGCTGGACAAAAATCTTTCATACGAGTGTTAGTGATCATTCCAAAGTCAATTCTCTGGGTACTGCGCCACATGGCCACTTTAAAAAAATCTTACTGTAACGTTCTAGAATTCAAAATAAAACTATGTTCTACACCGGCCGTGCGCTTTTGCTACAATTCGATGGGTTCACGACAAGAATATGAACGTGCAGAGCAAATCTTGTAGTACCCGAGTCATGCGTCTGATGAGGAGTTTCTTTCAAAGTGGAGAAAAAATCCCAATTTACATAATAAAGTTAAACACTACACGTGTAATGCGTCAACGCGATCGACCGATCGCCGTATGGAGTCTTCTATCAGCCCTTGCTCCTCTATCTCTCCCCTAGCACACAGACAGTAGCTAGGAAACAACGCCGTGTATGTGAAACTCAATCTTATTTTCTTTACTACACTGCAGTGGAATAGTATTTTCAGAAATAAGCACAGCGCCGGAATCACTAAAACCTACGCTGTCATATGGTTACTCATAATTCCAGAAAACAGGTCGGTTTTGCGAGAAGTATGCGAGTCTGTGGAACACAAGTGTTTTCTTCCTGGTACAGCTTTAATAGGGCTTTTTCAAAGTCTTTCGAATAATTAGTAACACTCTTACGAAAAGTTCTTGTCCAGCGAGAGAACTCGAATCTCTATTTGTCACCTTATAGCAGGGAAGTACCGAGGAGATAGACACTTTTCAAGGAATCACTACAAAATAACCCAGAATAGGAAGAAAACTGCTGTATCAGCATTGAAATTGTAACCTGTAAATCGGTGTTCTTATATGAACGAGTTTTTCATATTTTTTCTAAGAATATTGCAGCGTTCTTTTCTTTGGAATCAAATCTTGCTCTTAGTTGATACTTTTTCTTATCAAAATTTGATGGCTAACGTTTCGGCGACCCTGCCTTCGTCGAAGCCCTCTCCATAGTAAAAAGTTTTTAATTGGTTTTTTTTTCTGATTTTTAAAGTGTGTCACATAAGACCGGTGACCCCTCCCGTGTAATTATAGAGAAGGCTGTGACGAACGTGAGGTCGCCGAGACGTTAGTCATTAAATTTTGAGAAAGGCGACATACCTTATTTCGTTAGAAAAAAACATCGGTAATTGCTGCCTCATGCTTTATGAGATTTTTAATGGAAGTACGTAACATTCCAAGGCTTATGGTTTCTTGCAGCCGAGATGATGAAAGTCTACTGAATCATTGTCGGCAACAAGGTGACGGGAATATGCACTACAACGGCTCGCGGAAACCAAAAAATTCGTAGTTTGCCAGTGGCCGGTGAAGTGATGGTCACGAACGTTCCGAATGAACACTTGACAATCTCAGGATCCTTTTCGGTTTGGACTGCTCTATTTTTTAGACAAGTTTACTTTGGAAAAGAAAAAATACGTGTAGACCACAAACACCATGATGGCGAGTTGGTCGAAAGCGATGTGGGAAGGTGTAGTGAACCGAGCGGTGCGAATGTTGTCATCGGGTCCACTTGGATCGCATTTCTTCTCGGCACGGGCTACTGTCGGCGGAAACTGAAATTGGACTGTGATGTGCTTCAGACAAACTTTTTTATGCAACCGATATTTACTTGGCTTTACAGCAGAAATGAACTTGTAAATCACAGTGTTGATCGGTCAAAATAATGCAGCAAGTTACACTAATACATTGCATACAGCCTGAGACACGCCGCCAGCACCGAGCCGCGCTCGTGTTGGTCTTTGCACTGTATCTTCAACATCTCTCTTCGTACAGTCATTTCACTCAATCTTCGTTCACCACGAGCTCCTTCATGCGCTCAATATTCGAAAACTTCGGATATATGAAGATGTGGCTTTGTAATTTATTTGATAAGAGGACGAAGAATGGTTGACTTATTGCCTGAATGCTTACTTCCCTCATTTTAACACTCCTAACTTTCATGTTTGCACTTTTTGCACGCCAAAGGCTGAATGAACGTGGTGTGAAGGTTGTGGAAAACTGTTTAGGAAGCGGTCTAAAAGATGCAACTATCCTCGCTTCCACAGAATCCTACGATATGAAGAGCGAACAAAGAAAAAAGCCCTCCACTGAATTAGAGAGGTCTAAAGGACCAATTACAAATCCTACATGCCAGAGTGATCTAAAATAATAAGGTAAACAGTAGAATAAGTGACACTGAGTTCTATCAAAGTCTATGACATCGGAGGACGAAAATTGAGGTGAACAAGCATACAATGCACCAAAAATGCACAGTTCCTTCTGTATTTTTTGCTTTTTCTTGGTTTTTCTTTTAGACCTTACTTTTAGATTATTACAACAATGAAACTACCTGAAATAAACTGTGCAAAAAGTCGACTGATTCAAAATAACATACGTCATAATAGCTTCAAACTATGGAAACATGAAAGAGCTTTTTGAAGTCGAGAAAGCGCTTAGAGTAGTTTCTGAAGTGTCCATATTTTCTCAGCACACCATATATTCTGGAATGGAGAGACAAATATTCAAACATTGAACGAGTAAAAAAGTGAGGAGAGGAAAAATAAAGGAAGAGAAAAGTGGAGAAATAAAAGTGAAAATGGTTGAAATAATTAATGGTGACAAAAAGCATGATCTATGAAAATGGAGAAACTTATCTTGATTAGCTGACGCGAGGTTGATAAAACAGTTGTAGAAATTCGGCTGACGTTTCGGCGACCCGCCTTCTTCAGAGCCTGGACGTATATAGTATTAGTCTATTTGAATGATCAGATGGTCTTATTTATATGCTGCTTAGGTCACGTTAGAAGATCAAACGAAGAAAGGGCGCGAGATCTCGCGTGATGGTGACGCACTCGTCCTTCCGATTCATTTCGGGGTTTTGGGCGTTTATCCAAAATGCCTCAAGAGTCTTGCGCGTGGACGTTTTTGATTCCTGCGCCAGGATTGTGACAGTCACATCAAAATCCTTGTTGTTGTGTTTTTGTGCCCTATGTAAACCTAAAGGTTTGGTTCTATCTATTTTAGATTTACTGTCTAGATGTTCTTTTATGCGGACGAAAAGTGGTCTTCCCGTTTCGCCTATATATTCTTCCCCGCATGTTTTACATGTTAGCAAATAAATTGTGCCTGATTTCATACAATCTCCCTCTTTTCCGTTGGGGCAGATCATACAGTTGTTGGTGTTGCACAATCGATCATAGAGTCTATTGCGGATCAGCTGATGGCGTAGGGTGGGAGGTGGGGTTTCGATAATTACCACGGAATTTTCAAGACCGCATCTTTTCAGGCACCTTTTAACCGCGCTACTAATCTCGTTTGATATAAATGGTAATTTGAAGGGGACTCTATATAGGTGCGGAGTATTGTTCTTTTGTGACCTAATTCCACTTTTTGAATATTCCCTAGTGGCAAATGTTTTGTAGCCGTTGGAAATGGCGATCTTTCGTGCCAAGTCTAATGATTCGTTCCTTTCCTCCTCTCCTGTGCACACACTTTTAGCTGTTCGAAACATGTTTTTAATTAGCGATTTTTTCATGTGTGAAGGATGAGAGGAGAGGTAATTGACCAAAATGTTCTTGTTACTTGGTTTTCGATACCACTTTGTACTATAGCCACTATCCAAAAGCTTTACTTGGGTATTTAGGAATGGAAGCCAGCCCCCGTTTGGACTTTCTCGCGTAAATCTGATATGCTCTGACTGTCCGTTCAACACTTCAAAACATTTGTCCATTTCCTCTTGTGTGGAACAGACAATGAAACAGTCATCTATATATCGGCAGTAGAGCAATGGGCGGTGAACGAGAATTGGAGCTTCCACCTTATACATAAAAGCGATGGCAAGACTAGGTGCTAAGCGTTGACCCATGGCTAACCCCCTGAGTTGTGTGAAGTATTATCCCCGACCACCGAAAGATTGGACAACTAAGACATTGTTTTAGGAGGGTCATTAGTTCTTGAATTGTGAAGCCATACATATTTACTTTTTGTTCATTTTTTTATGAGAAGTTCGAAAATGGCTTACATTGCAGAGTCATTTGATACGTTCGTATAGAATTACATTAAATGACTGCACGAGGTGCGAGTTTTGGTTTCGCGCAACTTAGGTGATCTAGGAACATTTGGGTATTGGGTGAATATTGAGTGAAGTTCTTCATCTTCGATGTTAACCGAGTCGAGTCTTTTCTCGTGGAGCACTGCTGGAATGGAGTGAAGTTCTTCATCTTCGATGTTAACCGAGTCGAGTCTTTTCTCGTGGAGCACTGCTGGAAAGGAGTGAAGTTTTTCATCTTCGATGTTAACCGAGTCGAGTCTTTTTTCGTGGAGCACTGCTGGAATGAAGAACTTCACTCGGCGATGTCCATATACAGGATCGTTTGCATGCTAACTACTCGTTGAAAGCGATAATAAACTTGTCTTCATGTGCTAATCTATTCCACATAATCGGCGTCATTACCAACCAGTGCTTGCTCCAAAACAAGTGCGCTATCACAATTGACGGGTAATTATCATATGAGCTATCCTGTATATGAGTAGATCGCCAAGTGAGATCTTCTTCGCGGCTTCCAGAAGATTTGACCCAAATAACAGCGAAGGCGAAGGCCACGAAAAGAATGACTGTAGGCAATCGATTCGAATTATCGACTCTAAAAAAGACGGTGACATTGAGACGCTACCCGACAAAATCATAACTAACAACCTCGTGGTACCAGCTAAATCATAGAAGAAACCATTATCGATTGGTGATGCCTGTGTTAAGAAAAGTCGGTTTTTGATTGAATGAAAACCAACTGGATACCCTTCCCAGTTCACAGTTTTCTCTTAATAAATCAAACGCGTTCTTTTAGTAATGAAATCAAAGAAGTAATGGACGTGTCTGGTTGACTGAGTTATGGACAATTTAATTTCTCCCGGTTCTGAGGTGCAGCATCCACCAAGGCGGCAGGTGTCTGAATAAATTTTGTTGTAGCAACATCGTGTTTTGGCTTATTTACACTTTGGAGACTGCCGCTAAGAGCAGGCGGCGTCGCGTTGGTTGCTTCCGCAGCAGTCGTAGGCAAGTAGCATCTGCAGGTACGATCAGCTTGTGGATGTTGCCTGCTTGCCTTACTCCGAGACGCGACGTCGCATTTGCACTGAGTGAAGTGCGACGTCGCGGCGTGCTACATTTCGTGGCACGTGGTCTCCAAAACATTAGAAGAAAATCTGGGAGCCATTTAACACTGCAAGAATAGTAGACATCACATTTTAGGATTCACTCTTCCTTCATATTTATTTCAAATTTTCAAAAAATGAACCGAAAAGGGGCTAAAGTTATGTTGAATTTGAACACACTACTTTTCCTTTCAGTGCAGTTTGGGATACTAATAGACAGGCGTAAGAAAAAATCAAAAAAATAGAGCAAGAGATGAGAGATAAAATTAAACAAATAAGATGGAAAGATTCTAAGACATAAGACAAAGACAATGTTACCACTTGAACAACGTTTATAACCTCATTGCTCGCAAGAGTTATGCATGTTTAATAACAAGAGATAAACATCCAATTGGGAATCATTTTGCTGTATGTTTACTTTAGAATATAAATTGCTTTTTGTTCAACCGTTGAGAAACGAAAAATGTCCTTCCACATTGTTCTGCCAAAAGCAAGCACCCCTCAACAAGGAAATAGATGATTGACAAGAGAAATACTTGTTTGAAATTTCCTCTCATGGGAAATGGCGAATGAGCTTTCGAGTTAGAATCAGAGCTACTTTCTCTGCAGTTACGATTTTTGGATGCGATGTGGTAAATGTTCAATGGTCTCCACTTTACGATAGTATAGTACCGCTGCAGAACTACTGTTGCCTTTTTATTTCGCATTTCATACGACTCCTTGCCACATTTTTACTATGAATCAAGCTGCTGTGCGGATGAGTTACTCGGTGAGTTTGAAGATTGCACGAAAGTTTACTTCATAGCTGCAAATGGTGTTTCAAAAAGTCTCAATGAGGCGAAGATCCTCATTTTGCGGATAATCACTAAACTTTTCAAGTACTCGCCTATGTTCAAAAATTGCTCATTGGAAATTCTTACATAATGCTCATGCTATATATCGTACCAACTAATTTGTCTAGAGTTTTCTACAAGTATTCAACATCTTGTTTCCAAAAATGACGGAATTCTTATTCTATTAAAGCACACCTCTACAATGAACTATTAATATAATGAGGGCAGGTGTGACTCAGTAATAAAGGTGTTCTGCAGCACACATGTGGTCGTTATTCGAGCCCGCGTCCCAGGCACATCAATCCTTCCACACTTCCGCGGTTGGCAAATTGGTCTAGACCTATCCGGGAGGGATGGGACACTGATCTAAAACACATCGATGGGCCACCGCGTAGTATTTAACAGACCGAATATATGCTCAAACGCCTCATCGGTAGATCATCACAAGTTAATGTGAAAGACAGATATGCATTCAATCAATTCTCCGATGTCATGAATGCGGTCGAATGCATGACCCATCTGCCAAATACTAATCAACACCGAGCCTAATCTTTTTTAAGTAAAACGAAGTGCGTGTTTTTCCTAGTTTGAGAATTTTCGTTTGCTGCGAGTCCCCTGTACACGTTTTAATAAGTTTCATTTACCGTAGTTTTGTTTAAAATAGGTCTTCCGACTATGGCATTCTTATGAAATACTTGATATTATATTCAGTCCTTTTTCGAAAGATGGCTCTAAAAATGATAGAGATTTTGGTAATACTTTCTGAGTTGCCTTCCTTATTATATATATCCTGTTTAGCAAAGTCAGAGAGAAGGATATTATAGATTTCGTGCCTTACATTTGGAGACTGGCGATAACGCGCTCGAAATAACATTCGACTGTGCAAAAGCCAAGTCGTTTAACGCTCAAATGTTGAGTACTAATAGTTAGGTTCATAAATTAAGACATTTGTGGACATTATCTATGTAATAATTATGCTTTCATGCTCACTTGAGCACTTAGAGCTCTTGATTGATTGTCCTTAATAAAGGTGTGGCTTCCTTCCATAAGTGTTAGTTTAATTTTTGTCATAAGCTTGTATTTGCTAAAATCATCCATATAGAAGTCTCATCAGTGATATTTCACAGTTTATTGGAGATAATTTTTCTTTGAGAACTTAGTTAACCCACATTTGTATTGGAGCACGCAGTACTCTTCGTAACCGTCCAAGCGGCGCGACCAGCTGAGAGTCACAATGACCCTCATCATCCACAAAGGGATGTCTGTCAGCAACCATCCGTCAAAGGATTCGCCTGGCGGTCTAAAAAGCGGTTGAATAAAAAGAATTCTTGTTAATCGCATATATATCCAAAATCTCTCGCTGTGACTGGGTTCAATGTCGACAGCAGCTACCTGGGCTAAACTGTTGACTGTTGCTTACTGACAGATATATGAGTTATAGTGTAGAAAGAGTGAAGCCAAGAAAGACGTCGGAAGTGCAAAGGATAGAATACCTCCCCCAGCCCGGATTGAGTAGAATGCAGATTCGAGTCCCGCCCGACGAAACTGTTTTGCGCATCGCTTTACACCACTGGATATACTATATTGCTCTTCATCGGCTCGGCCTCGGCATCAACCCCCTCATTGTCATTGTTCCCCAGAGAGTGATAAAACAGATTTTTTTCGTCTTTATCTGCAGGCATAATAAAACGTTTACTCAAAATATCTATTTAGGCACAACTCTTTATTACAATCGATAGTATTAATAATTATTAACAAAATTAGTAATAGGGTTCTGTGAAAAGTTTGTGCCGTTATGGTTTTTGATATGATTTTTGCAATAAAAGTGCATGATTTTTGCATTGTTTAGTTGCACAATTTCTTGTGAACATTTTAGTATACAACTTGCCTAAACTTGCTTCAAGATGGAGCTGTCTTGGGGAACAAATTCGCTTTCCACACATGTAGGAAAGACGCGTAGAGGAAATTCTAATGAAGCGGAAAGCAAGATTAATGGTGCTTGTGGCGAGCCCCACCTTGAAGCAAGTATAGAAATGCTGTATACCAATGTGTTCAAGAAAATGCGAATTTGAATCGTACCAAAATCAATCAATCTCATTGCAGGAATCATATGAAAAACGAAAGTGTTGAGAGCTTTTTGAACAACCTAATGCAATAGGATAAAGCCTTTTGATACTCTCTGTAGGAGTCTTAACCTTCAAAACTCGCTAGTAATGAGGAGATTTTTTGAGTTATTGATGAAATGCATTGCATGGCAATATGCAGTATCATTTTTGACCTTCAATTAAATGCTTTTTTGACATGTCTCAGCCGAAAGATAAGCCTTACTGAAGTCTCTGCTAATATTCTACAATTCACTGACGATTTAACTCCCTTAAGTGATCATAATATATCTAAATTTTATCGCAAACTGTAATACCATCCTAAAGCGCCGCTCTCGAGGCGCGATCCTGCCTCCTGACATGAGGTGAAACACCGCACCAATAAAAGTGACCTGACGTTGTTCTTTCAAAATGGACTCCAGCAATGCTTAAGTGACCTGACGCCTACTATATAGCAGTCCACCTAGAAATAGGTTATAAAGTAATCCTGTTCAGATGCTTTGCGACTAAACAGTTTCCGGAAAGCATCGGCTGAAATTTGACAACTTGATACAGTATCGTATTCAAAATGCTGGAAGAAGAATGATAGCGATTCAGCTAAACAATTCGGGAGTGCTACATCATTAAATTGATAGAACACGGGATGCTTATCACCTCCAGTCCGGTGTTCATCAAGAAAATCATAAAAGAGTCGATGATTTTACAGTACAGATGATGTTTTCGATTTGTTATTCGCGAGACACGTGAAACAGAGCTAGGTTCCGTATTAGGCGATTCTCGCTAACGTAGTGGAAGCAGAGTAGCTTTTTTCTGTCTGCAGGTGAAATGATTCAAAAGATGATACCACACTGGCGTACATTGTAGTCGAAGAGCTACATATCATCTGGTAAACATAGAATCTACAGATGTCTACCACTTAGTGTAACTTCATATAACTTCAAAACGTGGCATGGAAAATGTCTTAAGTTGATTGTTGATTACGAAAAAAATTGAATTTCGAATTCTTAAGATAGTCCTTTCAAAACACTATGGAAATGAGGTAAACCAATGAAGAATGAGAACTATTATAAGAGTATATTGCGTAGAATGTACAATATGAAATTTTGTTTTGGCCGGACACCGCAGAGATTGCCAGAAATTGATGGCGTATCATAAACATCCATCGCAGAGAGACCTGGAACATTAAAAAACGTGAGCAAGGAAGCTTTTGTTCAGTGCCATCTCACTCATTCTTAACACTTTAACTTCACTTTCACGTCTTGATATATTGGCAACTTCAACAGAGTTCGGAATCCTTGTAATTTACGACGTGATCTCACGCTTAATAATTCAGGTCATTTTTCACGAACAATTCCGGCTTTGACCATCTTCGTTGCTTACGCACCAACATCAAGCTATGACGAAGACGAAGTCGAAGCGTTCTATATGGACCTCGAAAAATTCTTCAGAGAAGATCATACATTCTTCAAGGTCATTGTCGGAGATTTTAACGCAAAAATTGGACCTAGAAGAACGTCTGAAGAACGGCACATATTGACCCACGGACTAGAATGGAATGAACAGGGTGAGAGGCTATCCGAGTTTATCATGACGACCCAAACCATCCATGGTAACTCGCAATTCCAAAAGCCTCTTTCTCAGCGATGGACGTGGGAGTCTCCCAATGGAGAGTACCATAACGAAATAGATCACATCATAGTAAATCGAAGGTTTTGCCTGACCGACGTCGCTGTTGTTCCTAAGTTCTACACGGGATCAGACCATCGCCTCCTTCGCGCAACGTTCCGATTTTCGAGGAGAGGAGAGAAAGCCGCTAAATTCAAACAACGAAGTCCCAGAACTACCATAAACTGGGATGTATTCAAGTCATTAGTCGGCTCTTGGGAAGATACCGTTGTCGACAACATCGACGAAGAATACGATCGACTCGTTGAATATCTTCACGTTAGCGCTATGAAAGCCGAGAGTCCTAAGGTCACGAAGAGACGCTTGTCTCCGCAGACACTCGAGCTGATACGTCAACGTGGAATCGCACGAGCTGCAGGCAACCGAAACCTTACGTCCGAACTTGCGAAACGATGCAGAGAAGCGATAAAAGAAGACCTTAAAGAGAGAAGAGCAGCAGTTATGGCAGAAGCTGCAGAATCTGGGAAGAGCATTCGCAAAGCCCAGCGAGGCTTCGCCAACTATAAGACCAAGATGATTGCACTCCGATACCCTGACGGGACACTTACAGCTTCGAGAAGGGCTATGGAGAAAATCATCCACCAATACTACTCGGATCTCTTCGCTAGCCATGTTCTCTTACCGTCATATAAATTGAAAGAGGACGAATATGTCGTTCCACCGGTCCTTCCTTCCGAAATCCGACATGCTATATCGTCGGTGAAAACAGAACAACACCCGGTCCAGACAGGATTAGACCAGAACACCTGAAGAACTGCCGCCAGTTCTCATCAACACCCTGGCTCGGCTCTTCACTCGCTACCTGTCAGAATGCAAGGTCCCTATTCAATGGAAAACCAGCAAGACCGTATTGTTGTTCAAAAAGGGAGACCTTCACGACATAGGCAATTATCGCCCAATCTGCTTGCTGTCCGTTGTCTATAAACTCTTTACTCGAGTCATCCTGAACAGGATTGACAGAACACTGGACGAAGGACAGCCATGCGAACAAGCAGGGTTCAGAAAAGGATTTAGTACCATAGACCACATCCACACGATCACAAGACTCATTGAAGTTTCGCGAGAGTACAAACAACCACTCTGTCTCACTTTTATCGATCTGAAAAAAGCCTTTGATTCAGTGGAAACAGAAGCGGTTATAGAGGCTCTGGATAACCAGGGCGTCCCTACTCGGTACATAATGATCCTTCGTGAGCTTTATAAAGATTTCACGACCAGAATATCTCCATTCTACAACAATATCACCATTGACGTAAGAAGAGGGGTTCGACAAGGCGATACAATATCGCCAAAACTATTCACTGCCACCCTACAAAACGTCATGCGAACATTAGAATGGGACGAAATGGGAGTGAAAATTGACGGTCGACAATTAAACCATCTTCGCTTTGCTGACGATATCGTTCTCATAACACCAAACATCAGCCAAGCGGAACGAATGTTGACTGATTTCGATAACGCCTGTGGAAAGATCGGTCTTCAACTGAATCTAACGAAAACAATGTTCATGAGGAACGGATGGGTTTCTAATGCCCCATTCACGCTCAACGGAACGACATTTCCGAATGCTCCAGTTACATCTATCTAGGTCGTGAAATCAACATGATGAACGACCTAGCCCCAGAGTTGAGCAGGAGGAAACGAGCGGCTTGGGGAACGTTTAAGAGCATCGAAGATGTAGTGAAGAGGACAAAGAACATCCGACTCCGTGCCCACCTTTTCGACTCGACAATTATCCCTGCCCTAACGTATGCAGCAGAAACCTGGTCGCTACGTAAGCAGGATGAAAGATCACTTGCAGTTATCGAACGCGCAGTCGAAAGGTCGATGCTAGGAGTATCCCGTATTTCGCAAATGAGAGAAAGGATCCGAAGTTCCGACCTACGTCAACGATCGAAAATCAGAGACGCCGTTCTACACGCCAGGATATCGAAAATAAGGTGGGCCGGACACGTGATGCGCTTCAACGACAACCGATGGACGAGAGCCGTTACCGACTGGATTCCTCGGGACGTCAAGCGCTCTAAAGGAAGACCACTGACCCGTTGGTCCGATTTCTTCACGAAAGCGATGGAAGAAAGATATGATGCTCAGCGAATCCCTAGAGCGAGGAGGACCCACTGGGCTACTCTTGCACGCGATAGGGAAAAATGGAAGAGTTGCTGGTACCCGCTCGAGTCACTCGACGATCAACGGGACGACAGGTGATACAGGTGATACAGAGTAACCCCCCGCTTCGCGAATGTATTACTAGCCGAACGCTTTGCAAGAGATCACACAATCAGTGAATGTGCTAGGTAATCATCGCCTCTATCGTTAGAACATATTTGGCAGTGTGTCGTTGTACAGAGACGGTCGTATGAGAGATTGCGAACTATTCAGCACCTCAGAATATTCAATGTTATTTCAGAACTCGTTACCGATTTATTAAAATTGCTCGTTTCAAACAGCATTGCATAGCTATACTTATCCCATTAAAAAGAAAAGGAAAATCAGCAAGACCTTGATTCCATTCGAACCATCGTTCGGGTGTTCGTTGCTCCCTCTAGACCCATACTGATAAGCTACAAAATCGTAACCGTTAAAAATGGCTATTCCCGAACCAGTATTACGATTCTAGTCTCTCCTCTCTTTCAGTACACAGACCGGCTCATGTTCAAAAAAATGTTCTTCACTAGCGTCTTTTTTGCATGTGAAGGATGAAAGAAGATTGTTACTTGGCTTACGGTGCCACTTCGTAGTGTAGCCGTTATCGCATGGGTTGATCTACGCGCCCAAGAAAAGGGGCTAACTATCTTTCGACATCTCATAGGCGAATTTTATACACTCCTGCGTGTTCTTTTTTGCTTGGACACTTCATTTAATTCGTCATCACAGCTTTTTTTCACTACGCGGTACTTCTAGTACTCAATTCGTTATTCGTCTTCTTCTTGAACTGCGTAGAATAGCGGTTGAAGGAGTCTCCCTACAGTCTCGAAGGTAGCCTCGCTGTAGCGTTTAATAAGGCGTTGTTGACTGCCGAAGAGAGCTGGGTAAGGGAGAGGGGTGAAACTTGGCTCCACGCAGGCCGCGACTGTTTACTCTGTCTAAAGACATCTGTCCATTTCCTCTTGTGTAAAGTGAATAACCAAACAATCGCCTGCATGTCCACAGCGGGGTTTGGTAGGAGATCAAGCACTTAGGCTTCCACAATCGACATAAAGGCGATAGCTAGGCTGGGCGCCAGTCGTTACTCCATTGTAACCTCTCATTTGCGTAAAAAACTTTCGAATTATTTGAAGATTGAACAGTTTGAGCACTCTCTTGAATCTCTTATATCTCTTCACTCTTTAGAAAAAGCTATGACAAGTGAATCGACACCCCACCCAATTTATAGTTTCCCAATTTCGTATGAGAAGCTCCTAGGTGTCATGAAATGCAGAAATCTTCAACAGATTCGCCTGCAACTACTACGATTTCAAACGTGATGGAAGAAAAGTTCAAAAAGCTTTAAACACATAGAGCTTTGTTACTCACCATTTTGAAGGTTTTCAAAGAGATGTACTGTAATTCCATCAAGAATCGCCACTTCACAAGATTCAAACGTCTTCAACATTCAATTTTACTGATCAGAATTCCAGTAGAAACAAGGAACATCTCTGTAGCACCACAGGCTTATTCCTTGTAATTAGATTGTTGAATCTGAGATTACTAAAATGAATTAAAACCTTTTATGGATCTCGTCTCTGCTAACCCGTTCCACCTGAATACTTCAAGGCTAACAGTGAAGCATTGATGAGAGTGTTTCTCAAATTTCAAGCAAATCGAAACATTTCCTGTATTTTTTTTATTTGCAAAATCTCCCATCAAATTTTTGAAGCAGACTATAAATGCAAATTCATCATATGCGCACTTTTGATATGCATTTTTACATTACTGTGACAGATCAGCAATCATATGATTTGCAGGTTTATTGTTGCTATGATGCTACAGCAAATATCGGATATATGGAAATGTTCGTCTCAAACTTATTGTAGTTCAAGTTCAATTTCCTCCGACATTGCCCGCTGCCTAGAGGAAATGCGATCCAAACGGACCAGATGCCAACATTTGAACCGCCTTGTTTACCACTCGTTGCCACATCATTTTCGACCAATTTTCCATGACGATATTTCTGCTCTAAACAGGATTATATCTTCACAGATCGTTTTTGTGCGAAAAAGAAAAGTCGTTCAGACCGAAAGAGTTTCTGGAAATGTCAAGTATGTGCTGTCAATAGATTAAATGTTACTGAGATCATTTTCGCAGCATCTGTTGCCGTACACATTCCATTAATGTTCATTGTAGTGCAAATTCGTGTAACTGCGTTGCCAGTGCTGGCACATCTCGCCTTTTTCGCCATGACTGCAAAAAACTATGAGTCCTAGAAACAGGCGTTCTTTTATTACAGTAGAAAATCGAACATGAAATTCTGACTTTCTCAAAAATATAATATTTGCAGTTGAGAAAACGATGACGTTACGACTAGACTTACATAAGAAATTTGTGTAGGAAGACATCGATTAACAAAAGTAAAGCACAATTTCTGAAGTACTATTTCTTGTTAGCAAAGTCCAATTCAACAAAAGTCACACTCCTTTAGTATTTCGCGGTCTCTTTTTGATAGAATGCAGATGCAAAGTCTCTTGCCAAGACTCACGACCCATTAAAGAGCCACGTTCCCGCCCCCCCCCCCCCCCCCCCCATCCACCCCCTCTCCCCCTCCTCCTTCCCGCCTGGTTTAACAGGCGGAGCGCAATTCAGTGGTTGGTAGTTTGTCGAAGACGGCTGAGATTACAGCTTTCGGTAGGAAAGTATTACGATCTCAGCGTTTGAAAACATTAAAAACATGAAGGTCATATCTCATTAGTGGTAGAGTTTATTCAAAGGTGATTTCGACACTGTTAGGTGGAGCCATGCAGTCACGTAACTCTAGGAGATCAAAGTGTTGTCAATCACATATTTCGACTCATCTCCTACGGCTCTAATAAATTTGCAGGAGAAAACTTGGATCTCACGAGTTCCCAACACTATTTGCATTGCACTACGTTCCACAAAATCCCTAGCTGCCGCCTCACGAGGTGCAGTTTCAGAGAAACTGATCGGACATTGGGCGCGGAAGACTAGACCTTGCAAGAGACAATGTTGTGAAGCCCGTGACAGTGAAGGGCCTAGCACTCGCTGCAGCAACGATATTTCATGATTTTTGTGATGTAATTACTTTAAGCTTGTATCCCGATTTCAATCGATCATTTCTGCTTCATTTCTGTGTGTTGTCTTTTTCATCTCTTCAATAACTAAATGATTAAATGACAGGAAATCTACAATGAGAAGTTGGAAACTGAATCACAGAATTCAGTTAATCTTCTCTTTCCCTTCTGATTCTCGTGTCTGTGAACTCAGAAGATCTTTTTTTAGGCAAATTTCTTTCTTATTTAAAACTTTAACTCCTTCCTTTGAACGATTATTCGAGAGATCTTGAGTTCTAAAGAAGTATTGAATATATTCGTTTTGACGAGGGTTCATAAACCTCTACCGAAGATTGGGGATATCTGCAGTACCAAAGCAATCTTCTGTTGATCACCTTGATCTGTTAGCATCACTCCACCTCCAAACACTGCCGAGATTGTGGTCAGCAGTTGAATTGCAAAGAAATCGGTTAGATGTTTCGCCGTGCTTGCAAGAATATTCATTTATGGCTCTTGAAATTCTAAGCAAATATCCTAGGAATATCTACTGTAGGATTTTTCAGGATATAGGATATTTTCACAGGATTTTTCATCCTTTGCTCTCCGACTAACGGAACACGGAACGCGTGAGATGTGGATCAACACGCTAGTTAATGACAGCCATGGAACTCTTGCCACGAGGATATTGCGAAGCTGTGACCAGTTGACTCAAAGCACATCATATGATGACGCGACAGATAAGAGGATTTTGCATGAGAAGGGCTACAAACCTATCAATGAGACCATATAACTTTCGACAAAACTCGAGGTCCCATCCTCTGTTGCTAATTTTCATGCTTGCTAACGTCTTAGGCGAAAACGAATAAATAGCAACAGGAATAAAGTTATGTTTGACACTCCGGCATTTTTCGCTGCATGAAGCCCCAGACTGTCATTCGACAGCTTAAATCTCGACGAGTTCGATGCTATCGAGGAGCGCGTGCTCTAGCTCGCTGGACTACTGGTGCCCTTTTGGTCATCACTCTGCGCTACAACGTATCTACCTGTTAACAATCAATCGTCAACGGTTGCCCCGACACTAATATCTGTCAGCATGGCCGGGTTCAATGTCGATACCGACTACTTGCACCAACCGTTGTCGATTTGTTGCTGACAAATAGATGCGTTCTTGCACAGAAAGAGATACGGCAAAACGGGCGTCATTGCGCAACGGCTAGAGCAGGCGCTGCAGATAGAGTGAGATGGAGGTTCGAGCCCCGCCTGAAGCAAAAGTTTTGCTTTTCACCCTACATCATTTGGCATAATGTACATCTTTGGGATTTCCGTGGTTTGAGCTGTCGAATAACTACTAAAGCTCTAAATCTGATTATAAAATGCATTTTGCTCATGGAATCAAAGCAGAGCATGGATTACAAATGGTCTCCCAATTCCTATGTCAAGATTGTATCATGCAGGTGGTCAAACGCCATTCTGCTCACATGCAAAGATCCAAGCAACTTATAATCTCAGCTTCACAAATATGTAGCTTTTTGGGCAAGTACAAATGTTTGGGAAATGGGTCTTCCTTTCAATGTAAATCCGCTTGTAGAACTCATTGCAGTAATATTCAAAGTTTTTTAGCTATGAAGCATGCTTAAAAATCCTAATCCCATTTTATAATATTGAACAAGGTGTACGTGGATTTGAATCAGCGTATTCAAGAGCGAAATCTCGAAAGGATAAAGCTTTCGCGTATATGAGTTTTTGAGGAGTCCGCCATGCATTCGTTTCCAACATCTAGGCTCGTTTGAGGTGGTTGAATGCATATGTAGCTTTACACTGGCTCGCGGCGGTTTAGAAATATAATAAGCCAGTGCTGCTTATTCTCCCAGACAAGTTTGGCACAAATTTACCGACTCCGGTGGGGTGCAAAGGCAAAAGTGTGTTCACAACCCATAATGTAGGAATAGCCATTTTTTCGATGATATTTAACTTAAAATTAGAATTGGATACATACGTCAGTAAAAGAGATCCTCAGAGAAGGGTTGGTTACTTCATGACTAAAAATTTTCCAAAACCAAAATTTCTTCAGAAAATCGTCATGAAGATCCTCCTTTTTCAGTGGTCAAAATCATGTGAAATTCTACTCAAGCAATTACAGCAGGAGAACTTTGTCACGAAGTCGGGATATTCCTAGAAATATTGCATCTCATTTCTCAGATTCACAAGAAACTGATCCGGGATATGGCGCGAAGTCACTCGTGATGACTAGGGATTCATCTTCTAAATTCATAATTGGATAATTGGCATAAATTTAACAATTTGAGGATTTGTGAGCATAAGTTCTTCGTTCCTGTGCGAGGATGGCTATTTCTATCTCAAAATTATCCCATCAATCGGCTGTGTCCTATGCCAACATTGCGTTGTTTTTAATAGAATTTGCTCTTATTGCCTGTGTTCTTTATACAGACATAGAGTAACCCCCAAACACTTCGTATACCCCGACTTCGTGACAAGGTTCTCCTGCTGTAATTGCCTTGAGTAGAATTTCACATGATTTTTACCATTAAAAAAGGAGGATCTTCATGACGATTTTCTGAAGAAATTTTGGTTTTGGAAAATTTTTAGTCATAAAGTAACCAACCCTTCTTTGAGCATCTCTTTTACTGACGTATGTATCCGATTCTAATTTTAAGTAAAATATAAAATAATTTTAAGTAAAATATAAAATATTTTATGTTCGATTTTCTACTGTAATAAAAGAACGCCTGTTTTTTAGGACTCATAGTTTTTATGCAGTCATGGCGAAAAAGGCGAGATGTGCCAGCCACTGGCAACGCAGTTACACGAATTTGCACTACAATGAACACTAATGGAATGTGTACGGCAACAGATGCTGCGAAAATGATCTCAGTAACATTTAATCTATTGACAGCACATATTGACATTTCCAGAAACTCTTTCGGTCTGAACGACTTTTCTTTTTCGCACAAAAACGATCTGTGAAGATATAATCCTGTTTAGAGCAGAAATATCGTTATGGAAAATTGGTCGAAAATGATGTGGCAACGAGTGGTAAACAAGGCGAATCAAATGCTGGCATCTGGTCCGTTTGGATCGCATTTTCTCTAGGCAGCGGGCAATGTCGGAGGAAATTGAAATTGAACTACAATAAGTTTGAGACGTACATTTCCATATATCCGATATTTGCTGTAGCATCATAGCAACAATAAACCTGCAAATCATATGATTGCTGATCTGCCACAGTAATGTAAAAATGCATATCAAAAGTGCGCATATGATGAATTTGCATTTGCAGTCTGCTTCAAAAATTTGATGGGAGATTTTGCAAACAAAAAAAAATACAGGGAACGTTTCGATTTGCTTGAAATTTGAGAAACACTCTTATCAATGCTTCACTGTTAGCCTTGAAGTATTCAGGTGGAACGGGTTAGCAGAGACGAGATCCATAAAAGGTTTTAATTCATTTTAGTAATCTCAGATTCAAGAATCTAATTACAAGGAATAAGCCTGTGGTGCTACAGAAATTTCCCTTGTTTTCTACTGGAATTCTGATCAGTAAAATTGAATGTTGAAGACGTTTGAATCTTGTGAAGTGGGCGATTCTTGATGGAATTACAGTACATCTCTTTGAAAACCTTCAAAATGGTAGGTAACAAAGCTCTATGTGTTTAAAGCTTTTTGAACTTTTCTTCCATCACGTTTGAAATCGTAGTAGTTGCAGGCGAATCTGTTGAAGATTTCTGCATTTCATGACACCTAGGAGCTTCTCATACGAAATTGGGAAACTATAAATTGGGTGGGGTGTCGATTCACTTGTCATAGCTCTTTTCTAAAGAGTGAAGAGATATAAGAGATTCAAGAGAGTGCTCAAACTGTTCAATCTTCAAATAATTCGAAAGTTTTTTACGCAAATGAGAGGTTACAATGGGAGTAACGACTGGCGCCCAGCCTAGCTATCGCCTTTATGTCGATTGTGGAAGCCTAAGTGCTTGATCTCCTACCAAACCCCGCTGTGGACATGCAGGCAATTGTTTGGTTATTCACTTTACACAAGAGGAAATGGACAGATGTCTTTAAACAGAGTAAACAGTCGCGGCCTGCGTGGAGCTAAGTTTCACCCCTCTCCCTTACCCAGCTCTCTCGGCAGTCAACAACGCCTTATTAAACGCTACAGTGAGGCTACCTTCGAGCTGTAGGAAGACTCTCTCAACCGCTATTCTACGCAGTTCAAGAAGAAGACGAATAACGAATTGACTACTAGAAGTACCGCGTAGTGAAAAAAAAGCTGTGATGACGAATTAAATGAAGTGTCCAAGCAAAAAAGAACACGCAGGAGTGTATAAAATTCGCCTATGAGATGTCGAAAGATAGTTAGCCACTTTTCTTGGGAGCGTAGATCAACCCATGCGATAACGGCTACACTACGAAGTAGCACCGTAATCCAAGTAACAATCTTCTTTCATCCTTCACATGCAAAAAAGAAGCTAGTGAAGAACATTTTTTGAACATGAGCCAGTCTGTGTACTGAAAGAGAGGAAAGACTAGAATCGTAATACTGGTTCGGGAATAGCCATTTTTAAACGGTTACGATTTTGTAGTTATCAGTATGGGTCTAAAAGGAGCAACGAACACCCGAACGATGGTTCGAATGAAATCAAGGTCTTGCTGATTTTTCTTTTCTTTTTAAAGGAATAAGTATAGCTATGCAATGCTGTTTGAAACGAGCAATTTTAATAAATCGGTAACGAGTTCTGAAATAACACTGAATATTCTGAGGTGCTGAATAGTTCGCAATCTCTCATACGACCGTCTCTGTACAACGACACACTGCCAAATATGTTCTAACGATAGAGGCGATGATTACCTAGCACATTTCACTGATTGTGTGATCTCTTGCAAAGCGTTCGGTTAGTAATACATTCGCGAAGCGGGGAGGTTACTCTATGTCCATATAAAGAACACCTAGGCAATAAGAGAAATTCTATTAAAAACAACGCAATGTTTGCATAAGGCACAGCGATTGATGGGATAATTTTAAGGTAGAAATAGCCATCCTTGCACAGGAACGAAGATCTTATGCTCACGAATCCTCAAATTGTTAAATTTATGCCAATTATCCAATTATGAATTTAGGAGATGAATCCCTAGTCATCACGAGTGACTTCGCGCCATATCCCGGATCAGTTTTTGTGAATCTGAGAAATGAGATGCAATATTTCTAGGAATACCCCGACTTCGTGACAAGGTTCTCCCTGCTGTAATTGCTTGAGTAGAATTTCACATGATTTTGACCACTGAAAAAGGAGGATCTTCATGACGATTTTCTGAAGAAATTTGGTTTTGGAAAATTTTTAGTCATGAAGTAACCAACCGTTCTCTGAGGCATCTCTTTTACTGACGTATGTATCCAATTCTAATTTTAAGTTAAAATATCATCGAAAAAATGGCTATTCCTACATTATGGGTTGTGAACACACTTTTGCCTTTGCACCCCATCGGGGTCGGTAAATTTGTGCCAAACTTGTCTGGGAGAATAAGCAGCACTGGCTTATTATATTTCTAAACGGCCGCGAGCCAGTGTAAAGCTACATATGCATTCAACCACCTCAAACGAGCCTAAATGTTGGAAACGAATGCATGGCGGACTCCTCAAAAACTCATATACGCGAAAGCTTTATCCTTTCGAGATTTCGCTCCTGAATACGCTGATTCAAATCCACGTAGACCTTGTTCAATATTATAAAATGGGATTAGGATTTTTAAGCATGCTTCATAGCTAAGAAAACATTGAATATTACTGCAATGAGTTCTACAAGCGGATTTACATTGAAAGGAAGACCCATTTCCCAAACATTTGTACATGCCCAAAAAGCTACATATTTGTGAAGCTGAGGTTATAAGTTGCTTGGATCTTTGCATGTGAGCAGAATGGCGTTTGACCACCTGCATGATTCAATCTTGACATAGGAATTGGGGGACCATTTGTAATCCTTGCTCTGTTTTGATCCATGAGGAAGATGCATTTTCTAATCAGATTTAGAGCTTTAGTAGTTATTCGACAGCTCAAATCACGGAAATCCCAAAGATGTATATTATGCCAAATGATGTAGGGTGAAAAGCAAAACTTTTGCTTCAGGCGGGGCTCGAACCTCCATCTCACTCTATCTGCAGCGCCTGCTCTAGCCGTTGCGCAATGACGCCCGTTTTGCCGTATCTCTTTCTATGCAAGAACGCATCTATTTGTCAGCAACAAATCGACAACGGTTGGTGCAAGTAGTCGGTATCGACATTGAACCCGGCCATGCTGACAGATATTAGGTGTCGGGGCAACCGTTGACGATTGATTGTTAACAGGTAGATACGTTGTAGCGCAGAGTGATGACCAAAAGGGCACCAGTAGTCCAACGAGCTAGAGCACGCGCTCCTCGATAGAGTGAGAAGTGAGTTTGAGTTTTCCTTGATGAAGCCTCGCACATTGCTGGCTATATCTAGGGCACCACACGACGGCCGAAAGCGGTTAGATAAAAAGAATTTAATGGATATTAGTTTTGAATTAGACCATCTGTTGCGCTGCTATAGCAAAAGTGAAATTATATTTTACACTCGATTACTTTTCGCTGCACAGAGCTTTTACCTAAAAAATTCAATATATATTCCATAGCTCAAATCTCGGAAATTTTGACGATGCGATTAGTTTCTACAAAGAACTACACCAAAACTCTCGCCGTTTGGGCTATCGAAAAACTGCAAAATCTCTTTAGAAAATTAAAAGACATACTTTTTTCAGATGATCGGAGAAAGCTGCGTGTAATGAAAGAGCAGTGAAAGAATCGTAAGCATGAGTGAAAAATGGACAAATATAATTAAGAGAGCATAAAATGATCCATTAAGATTGCCAACCTTATCGTAAGCATCTGGTTTCCCTCCAAGAATATGACGTTTCAAAGAATGCATTGCATCAGAACTGTTATTGCATAATTTTGTGGGTTTTCCTATTTTGAAAATATTGTTTATTATAAAGTTTCTGTTATGAAAAATATGAAATATCTGCCTAACAGGCACTGATACCACACACCAACAGTGAGTACAGCAGCATCCAAACTGAGCATTCGCTACTCAAACCAATACGGTTTATTGCACTACTCTGACAAATACACCCATTTCACTCACTATTTATTTCCGTTGTCACAATGAATCGCGATCCAATAAAAATGTTTATATCAAGGACATCACAGTTGGATTTAATTTTCCGCCGACAGTCGCCGATGCTGAGAAAAAATGCGATCCAAATGGACCTGATGATGCCAACATTCGAACCGCTCTATTCAGTACACTTTGCCACATCGCCTTCGACCAACTGGCCATGATGATGTTCGTGGTCTACACAGATTCCTTATTTTTACAAAACGAACTTATACAAAACGAAAACTATTCAAACCGAGACAGTTCCGGAAATTGACGTGTGATTGGCGGGAACACCCGTTATTGTCACCATATCTGAATCCTTGCATTTCTGTGCATCTGCCATTGGCATCATTTCACTGCAAATTCCCGTCACCGTGTTGCCACCGACAATAATGCAGCGCCGTGCAGGGTGAGGTGGGTCAGGTGGCTTGGATTGGTGCCGACTGCAATAAACTATGAATCTTAGAAGCACCACCTTCTGTCACAACATAATGTCCGCAAAAAGCTAAGGATAGTCCGTCTTCATTCGACTGATTTTATAGACCTCGATCGGAAACAGTAATAATCTGGTAATATAATAATATGTCTTGGATAGTTTAGAGTTGATTTTCTTCAATTTTTCAAAATCCCCAGACATCACCTTTGACATCGTTCTCAGGATAAGATGAAGATAAATTTTTGAAAAATTTCGTCAAGTTTAAAGCTTTTGATTAGGACACTGTGATAGATCACTCATATTCTAGACATTCTACGGTTATTCTGAAATTGTCTGTTTTTTCACTAAAACGTACAAAGTTCTGCTTTTCTCGAATGTTTGTCAAATTTGTTAATGCCTAATATCACTTAAATAGACGTTGATCACTGGAAACTCACCCATCTCTTCTAAAGTAATTGCAACTTCTTCGCAATCCAATGGTTCGTAAGTGATATTAACACTAAGTTGACCCAAAATGGCCGAAATTACAGCATCAGGTAAAAGTGCACTACGACCTTGGAGCTCGAGAACATCGAATACCTGAGAAGTTATTTGTTCCACTAGTTAAAAAAGTTTATTCGGAATTAATTTCAGTCAAGTTATGTGGTGCAGTGTAGGTCATAGTAGCACAATGAAGCTGACGAATTGTTGAAAAAACCGTGGTTTGCCTCTTGAGCATTTCTGTAAATTGAGAAAAAGAAGGAAACATTTCAAATCCAAAAGCTGCCACTTACTGTTTTCATCACAAGACGTTGTACAAATCCTGTGGCTCCCGCCTGGCTAGTCGCAATACTAGGGACACTGGTCGCGACTTCGGCTTTGCTAGAGTAAACCATGGCAACAGGCAAACTGAAGCCACTGACAGTAAAAGGCCTAGAACTCGCTGCAACGAGACGATAAACTTTTTCTCAACATTTATAAAAGCATTGATAAATTATGTGAATTGACATTCTGAGCCCATGATGATGTGTCAGATCAATAACTCTGATTAGAGTCCATGAGCTTCCATCTCAGATAAAAATTTGTAGTGCTATAGCAACTTTTTGATCTTTACCTTGACCTGCAGGTACCACTCCACATCCTAACGCTGTCATAATCGAAGCTAACAGCAAAATCATGAAGAGATCGGTCGGAAGTTTTGGAATGTCCATTTCTAGGGCCTAAAAACTTTAGGAAACGCTATAGATGCAACTAAGATCAAACTTTTTACATTTCACATTAGGTCGTTCACAAGGCACCAATGCCTTTAGCACTTTGAACATATATGTATGCTGCATCGGCGTGTCAGAACTTTGACTTTGATCCACCTCATCGACTGTTTTCTGACCTCGCTATAAACATTCAGTATAGTCTGTAAGAATGCTTAAAGCATTACCGAGATAGTTACGTCATAACCATACGTGTTTCAGAAGTATCGCTCTCTACATCAGTGGCCCACGTCTTACACTAACCCTATTTTGTAGCAGGGAAGAGAGACGTATTTGGTGTTAGCACAACGTAGCAGGGAAGAGAGACGTATTTGGTGTTAGCACAACGTACAATGACATTGTGTTATCATCACTTTTTCAGCCGATAGGTCGCGGCTGGTAGATACAAATTGATCCACCTCACCGACTGTTATCTCCGATACCTCCAAAACACGTGTGTGGCTCTGACGCAACAACCTTGGTAAGGCTTTGAGCATTCCCACGGACCACATTGAATGTTTAAACTAAGGTTAAAAACAGTAATGAGGTGGATCAATTTATATCTACCAACCTCGGTCCATTGACTGAAAAAGCGATGATAACACAATGTCATTGTACGTCGTGCTACGACCAAATGCGTCTCCCCTGAGCTCAGTGTGGGGCGTGAACCACTGACGAAGAGGGTGAGAGCTCCGAAAACGTGTATGGCTTTGACGTGACAGCCTCAATAAGGTTTTGAACATTCTAACAGACTATATTGACTTCAATTTTTCCGAGAGCTCTAGGGATTTCCAACCTGTTCAGCTCAAAATAGGATTCTCCAAAGAAAGTAATGTGACAGATTTTGCGATTACGTAGAAGACGATAACTGGTTAATGAGATCAAATGTATGACAAATTATAAACGAGAGCGAGGTGTACTGAGAAAAACCGTTGAAGAAGTTTCACTGTATGCCACGATTCCTCAGTATTTACAAGGTGGATTTGGTTCCCGTCTTTTAATTTGTGATGACATGATTGAGAAAAATTTAGAATTCCCATAAATAAAACGTCTATAATAGAAAAATTGCCGACGTTGCAAGTGCACGCCTATAAGAAAGTCTGTAAAGGAGATATCAATTCATGAAAAAACGACGCACAACTTTTGGTGCGAAGGCAATAACTCACTATAAATTAGGATTCAAGTTTGTTAAACTTTAATATCCCATTAACCTCTCTCATTTGTTGCCCCTATCCATTTGTTGACGTAGAGGTTGTCTGATAGTCAGCGCAAAAAGTTCTACAGAATGACTGAAGAACGCAGAACAGGAATGATATGGCAATAAGATTCTGCCAAATGTGTGGGGAATAGGAAACCGTGTCTGAGTTAGTCGTATAAAAGGATAACTGAATTAAGTTTCAAGGTCTTATTGTCATACACGAGATGCTACCTTGAAGAATTTTCAGCGCATGGAGTTGAGAAAGTAGACGCTGTAGGAAACAGACTGACGTGACACCAAGCTGAAACTCCTTTAGTCACCTTGTTAACGTTCAAAGTCTTTCATTTAGGTGAATGTTCATGGAACGCATTAGATCGCTGCAGCTTCCCCACGATCACCTGTATTACCTGCCATCCCGTTAATCTTCGAAAGACTTAGGCGGTACCAGCATCATTTCCGTTTTCCCTATCACGTGCAAGAGTAGGACAATGGGCTCTCCTAGCTCTAGGTTTTCGTTGAGCATCATACATTCCTTCTATGTTTTTCGTGAAGAAATGGGATCATCGAGTCGGATATCTTCCTGTACAGCGCCTGATATCCCGAGGAAATCAGTCGGCAGCGGCTCTACGATATGCAGACAAAATAAAACTTCGTATTAATTTTGTTTGTCAAAATTTCGTTCTGATTTGTAAATGGCCGAAAACATTTTAGCCGTTTTACCCATTTCTCCACTTGTTAAAATTTCCTTCGTTTCTCCGAAGGTCCTAAAAAATTATGTAAGTAACCCAAAATGCTTTTTTTTTCAACAAAAAGTGGTGAGTGCGACTCATATCAAATCGTTGGCTAAAAAGTGGTCCGAAGAACTAAGTTGCAAACGTCGATGTCCTATTCGTCAGAGCGTAGGTACTTCTTGGATTGCAAGAGTGGCCCACTATGCAGCGTTGAGCCAGAATCTTCATGCATTAGAAGATTTTCTGTCAATAACATCAGTAACCTCTCATTATTGCTTCAACAAATTGGCGAATAGGTAATAGATGAACTCATTTGTCACTTCGCAAGATTACTATCCAGAGAGACGGTCTCTGCATTTCGCTCTAACCCCCCCTCCCCCCCCCCCCCACTCACTGCACCACAGGTAAGAAGTAACAAATAGTTTTTACGTCTTCTTATGAGTGATGTGACAGCTATAGTAGGAAGAAGGAAAGTTTTGTCTCAATCTCAGTATCTTAGCCAGTCCGACTCAGAGCGAAGCAATTCTGGTTTGTTTGTATTGTTAATGATAGATCAGAAGCACCGTCGGAGCCGTACAATCATAGGCTCAGCTATGATTTTTTCAAAAGCCAGACGTAGTTGTAAAGGCAATATCGTGTTTCAACAGTTCCGTGTTATAGCAGACCCATATTATTTTAGCCGATCGCTAGACGAAGAGCTGTTCTGTTATGGCTTTCCTTTTGCACTTTAGATGCAATACTAGACTCGGGATTTTTATTAATGCTCCTAAAATAGTGTACTAGAAGGGATCATGTAAATAGTGTTGTTTCAAAGCGTCATTTTTTGTGGATTGTTACATAGTAGGAGTCCCGAAGTCAAGGATGAGAGCAAAGAAGACATCGAAGCACCACTTCATTTGTACGCTGCTCAACACTGCTTCATTCGTCTCAGCGTGACGGCTGTCAAGATCAACATCGCAAAAAGGACAATGATCGTAGACACTTGACCAAAATCGTCTTAGGTGTGATAAAGGCGAAGGTTGGTAATATTAGCAATGAAAAATTACGAGATCCTTCTGCATGTTCATCAATAAGAAGATGGCAAAATTATAGCAAAAAAGAGCGAAAAGATAAAAAAAATATTGCTATCACACGGCGATGTTCAGCAGAATGAATTTGGACGCTGTTCGCTAATTCAAAACAGTACGGCTCACAACACCGGCAGACTTCGTTTTGTGATTTTGGTCGCTTCAGCGCAAAAATGGTAGATTCTACATTCTAGTACTGATGCATTCAATTAACATTACACATTCTAGTACTGATGCATTCAATCAACAGAAGAACTCAACGGTGAGTTTACACGATGTTCATTCAGAAGATGTTAGCTTAGAAGTATTTTTACAAGTCCAATGTACTGGCGAGAATTTTTTAACTGCAAATATAAAATCCATGGTTGATGCACAGGAATCAAAAGCACAGTTAGCGCTTGCGAATTACCAGCTCCTCTGAGAGAATTTTATGTTTTAAATATAGCTGAAAAGAAGTTCCGTGTTGCTTTGGTTGAATTGTTGAACAACAAGCCGTTTTGTGGTAAAATTATTCTTCCGTTTTCAATACAAGACCATGGCTTTGTTATAATCTGAGAAAGTGATAATTATTAGATGTTAAAGACTTTGTTGTGGAAGCACAATTTGGTTTACAGCGGTAGAAACAACATCGTAACGATTGGGCATATTTAGTCAAGAGTAGATCATGGCAACAGGCAAAGTGAAGCTAGTGACAGTAAAGTTCCTACTGCTTGCTGCAACAAAACCTCGTGCTTTTGTAATGAGTAGTTCAGAATATCGACCAAGCAAGCTTTTCGTTTCTCGTTCATGTAGTAACAAATGATCCGCAGCACTCCACATCCCGACACTTCCGAAATTATGGTGAACAGCGAAATCATTTAGAGATTTAGAGATTGGTAGGAACTCTCGCGATCTTTGTAAAATTCTTCGTCAATTGCTCTTGAAAATCTGAAAAAGTATCGTAGAAACAAACAACAACGAATTTGCCACGTTTTCAACTCATCATTTTCATGTAATATCGGATTTAGTAAGCAACGCTTATACGTGGGTCACGTTGCCTTGTAAGCTCTTTCACTTTTCCAGAAGCTGTAGTGGCTTGCATGCTTGTTTCCAAAGTGAAAGTCTTCGGTACAGAAATATGACACACTCTCCTATTCCGAAGTGCAGGCAAATCAGTCAGTGTAAAGGAAAAGATGTCAAATTGTAGTGAATACGAGGTATAGCAAAGAGATTACTCGAAAAGAAATGTTAGCAAATGCGTCACTACACCCAGGTGGCACGGGCTGAATTTGATTCCCACTACCTCATTTAACATTCTTAAAAAAAACTGTCCTCTTTTTGAAAGATTAACAATCGAACGAACATTATAGAAGAGCACTTTTATGAGAAATCTGTGAGCGAACATATTGACTAACAAAAACGAAGGGGAATTTTTGGTCCAATACGCTTCTAGCAACAAGTTTCTGAGAAGGATAAATCGTTTACTAAGCTTTGATGTAACACTAGCGCATTACATTGAGTAGATTTGTAATATTCATGGTTAACGGAGAAGTCAAGTGTTTATCAGTCAAGAATTTCGCTTGAATTTCACTGAATGATTCACAGACAGGGGCAAAATGGAATGTGATTGAGAATACACCAAAATGAAAAATTAACGACCCATTTCAAAACTGTCACTGGCAGAATGACCTGCACTACTCAAGTATTAGGTCGTCCCGTCAATCACGAGAATTGCAAAGTTTGAAGAAATTGCCCATGCATTAAAGAGGAAATGTACTCGACGTTCTAAAAAAATTCTAGTGAAGCAAAACTGAGCAGAGTTTTCTTCATCACCTTTACAAACGTCGAGTCCCTTACAAGGTGGATCTTTATGAGACGCTGCCCGCTTCTCGCAATTCTTTGCGATGAGCACACAGAACAAAATTTCTTATTGCACATTTTTGATAAAGAGTGTTTATTACATCAGTGTGTTACAGATTTTTCAACGATTTTTTAATTAATTTCACACAAAGTTTCATAAGGACCATATGAAAAACTCAAAATGCTGTTTTCCTCTAACAAGTACGTAAATATTTGGATATTTCCCATTCTCCCGCGTCACTGTGGTGGCACAATTGAGTATTTCAACCAGCCGGCGGCGAGCAACTCTGCTTCATCTGTATTCCGTCTCGCTAGCGGAATCGTCCAACACGGAAACTAAAATTTCCATTTTATGTTTTGCGAATGACAAGCTAAAAGGATCGTCAACGCTGTAGAATTTTCAGCTCATTTATGAGATTTTTTTATGAACGCTGAATGAAGTTTAATCAGCAAATCGGAGATGTAGCAGTTCCGTTTTGCTGCAATTTAATGATGGAGCAGTCCATGTTGCTTATTTGAACGTGCTAGACAACATCACTCATGCTACAACATTCTTTCTGCGACTTGAATATTTTTGGCACTTAAGCGACAAACGCCAAATTTATTAATCAGAAGCAATATAACTGCACGGTTCTGGTATTGCTCAATCGCACAATTTCTCACTAGCATTTTGGTAAACAGCCTGCCTATACTTGCCCTGAGAAGTCACTGCCGTGGAAACAAATTTGCTTGGAACTTAAGCACGAATGACGCGTACGGTAAAAACGCTAATGAAGCGGCGCGCAAAATTAATGAAGCTTCCTGTAGACGGCCCGAGCACAATTGATCCTCCAGACTGCTCTCTCCAGCTTTGAACTTCGCGAACCACTTTCTGACCGTCCTTTCTCCAACCGTATCAGTGTCCCATGCTACATTAATCTTGCGCCGCTTCATTTACATTTTCCCCTACACGGCAATCGTGCATGAGTATGAGTAGCAAGCGTCCTTACGACACCTCCATCTTAAAGCAGGTATAGGCAAGTTGTATACCAGAATGTTCGGAAAAATATGCAGTTAAACTATATCAAAGTGCAATTTTAACTGCTTCTAGTTAATAAATTTGATGTTTATAGTTCAAACACCAAAATTTGTGAGACAATGTATTAATTCTGTATTAAGTTGGAAATTTTAACCGAAGCTATCATAAAACTGCTTATCGCCGTTGATAGCACCTGATGAACAAACAATCTTTTTTGCTTAATAAACACTTTTCATAAGAGTGCCAGTAGCTGTGCAAAAGCTTAAATCTCTACCTAGTGCGTTAGTTATCCGTTTTTTGTAATCATCTTTTTGTTTTACACCGACCTCGCAATTTTGCTACCTTCGCTGGTAGCGCGAAAAGCATATAAACGTGCAGGTAAAATTTTGAAGTGTGAAAGTGATACGCTTGATTTGAAGTTTGTTTTCAAAGCGGAGAGAAATTCATAATTGAGTAACCAAATTCGTACTTGACATGCGACCCACCGAAAAGCCATCAATCGTTGAAACCGCGAATGTCTCCTCTACGCACCGTGCCCAGTCCGTAGATTAGCCATAAACGCATGCTGCGCATGTGAATCAATTTTGATCTACGTGCTGCACTATAGGGAGGAATTCTTTCCAAAGATTAAGCATAGTGTTGGAATAGATGAATCTTACGCTGTAGAATGATTATTGATAGTTTGAAAAAAGAGCTCTGCCCTGCGAGAAACATGCGCGTGTGAGACGCAGTTGTTTTCGTTTCAGTGAAGCATTATCAAAAAACCTTTTTTGGAAGACGGACAGGCAGCAGAGTAGCCAGTGATTTGAGCTTTAGAATAATTACTGCCACTCCTATGAAAAATCTCTTGTCCAGCGAGAGGGATAGATTTTTTTATTCTCCGCTATCAAACGGAAAATTACCCGCTATTTTATGTGGGTTACTGTGTAGCACGCACCAGATGAATTCAGAGCTGCCGCAGCCCGCAAAGAAAGACAACGCTGAAAGATTACGTCATTCTTGCGGTGCTTCAATCTACGTAGTAATCATATTGTGGCAGATGTGAAGGCTAACATCGGAAAAAGGCCAGTTACTGTGCACACTCAACTGACATCATTATGGCTTGACGAAGATGAGATCGCCGAAATGTTAGTCCTAAAAAACATAAATTCCTAACGGAGGGCTATAGTTAGAAATCGAGGCAAGCAGAGCAAGCTGCGCAATTTTCGCTATTTGATCAAGAGTTTTTACTCCATTTTGCGAAAGTCTTGGAATTCTCGTATTACTCTGACAGAATGAGATTTTCTCTACTAGCTCATATGCTTTTGGTTTATATATAAGTGTCTTGTATGACGAAAAATGCTTGTTTGTTGAGAAATTATACTGCATTTGGCAATCAGTTAATAGCATTGAATTATATAAACTATGTCATAATGAAAAGCTCTTGTTTTAGTCTTCCTTAATTTAAAACAAAACCCGAAAGCCATCATAGTGTATAAAAATTAAATAGCATAAAGTAGTTTACATCAAAATAACAATGCATGTTGTAATCGATGCTAGTTCATCGATAACTCTCACTATTACTGAGTGTATAACAATCATTCGTTTATTTCCAGTGATTCAGAGTTGAGGTAAGTGAGAGAAAGTTGAGTGCCCACGGATAGTGGAAGAATTCTGAGCGTAGAGAAACAATCGTGTTTAAAGGGAACCATTGAGTAGTGCACATTTCCCGTTTAGTCATTGTTTCGGCATGCCCACTTTTATTCACACTTTAGGTGTACACATCTGTTCTTCCTAGGCCAGCGAAGCCTAATATTGAAAGAAATCGTTGGATCAGCAATTGCATCAAGCTCAGTAATATATTGGATTCACTTCTGCAACATTAGCCAATGATTTTGTAAGAAATGGATATATTACATGACCCTCTATAATGCAATTATGCATTATTTAGGAGGTAGGTATTGTGAAGTTATTAGTAATGGATGGAGATCAAATTTAGAAATGCTCGGTTTTATTATTGCAAAAAGATGTTATGAATGTACATACAAAAGACCAACTTTTTGCATAAAGGGGTGAATTTGTTAGCCGGATGTTGTATGAAAAATTTCGCTGAAATGAATAATTTTAGAGCATTTGGGCATCAGCATTTGCTGTAGAGGATTAGTGTAAAGCTGAAACATGCGTCTAACACTAGAAATGCCATAAAAGACCTCTGAAAGGCTCACAAAATGCTCATAGATTCGACTCGAACGAAACGAACGCGAAGACCACGACAAGGATGAACGACTGCGGAAGATCGACTCGAATCATCGGCTCTGAAGGAGAAACGCGTCAAAACGTTAGACGAATTAATCTTATTTATCAAGCTAGTGGTATTAGCCGAGTCGTAAAGGAAGCTATTTTTAATTGGTTATGTCCAGGTCAATTGATAATCAGCTTGGAGAATCACTCTCCCTGATGTAGAGCGATGTGCAAAACTTTTGCGTCAGTCGGGACTCGAACCTGCATTTCATCCTGTCCTGGCCTGAGAAAAAAAATTCTAGTAAAACAGGCTTCGCTAGTGCAACGGGTTAGAGGGCGCTTTCCAGGAGAGGGTAAAATCTGGGCTCTAGTCCCGGCCGGCGCAATAGTTTCCGTACCCCCTTAGGGTTTTTTTGCCTTTGGTAGCACAGATTTTCAAGCTTATCCCCATAGCTAGACCAGAAGTTTTCATGAAGAGAGTTAGTAATCATTCGAAAGCTTAAATATCAGGCTGACGCTGTAAGTAATCGGTTTTTCAAACGACCCCTTCATAACACTGAAAACTCAAAAGTACAATTGTGTTTCACACGCACATATTTCTTGCAATATAGAGCACTTTCCGTAGAATATAAGTAATCAATCGATAGCTTGAAATATACCGATTTCAACCAGTGCTTACATCCCGAAAAGACGGTTTCTCCGAAACGCAATAGGGAAGATAGAATTCAGAAATTTATTTTATTGCGAATTTTACTGCGCTATAGAAGGGTAAAAGCGATAGAAGAAAAATATGAAGCTGAGCGAATCCCTAGAGCGAGGAGGACCCACTGGGCTACTCTTGCGCGCGACAGGGAAAATGGAAGAGTTGCTGATTTCCCTTTGAGTCACTAGACGATCAGCGGGACGACAGATGATACAGGTGATAACAAGGTCTTTTTAAAAAACCGGCCAAGTACAGAGCTAGCTTGAGATCTAAGCTTTCGAAAGTTTACTAATACTTTCCATGAAAACTTCTTGTTCAGTGTATGGGATAAGCTTGAAAATCTGTGCTACCAGATGGAAAAAAACCTACTCTAGATCATATATTAATATATTATATATATATATGAGATACATAATATTATAATATAATATAGAGATTAATATAAATAATATTATAATGAGATTAACAATATAATAAAAATAAATAATATTATTAAAAAATAATAATATATTTAATGTACGTTATAATTGAGATTGATATATAACACATTATGTATATATATATATATATATATATATATATGCGACGGTTAGCATACGCTCCCGAAAGAGTGAGATCTGGGTTCGAATCCGGCTGACGCAAACGTTTTTGCACAGTACTCCACATATTGGGTATATATATATATATATATTATATGTAAGTATATTTACTACAATATGCCACCGCTAAAAGCAGTTAAATAGAAAGAATTCTGCTTAGTCACTCTGCCTTTTTACCCATATTTGGATTTTTAGAGTCCATCGATAAAGAAGCTAGATTTGAGGTTAGATTCAAAATGAAAACACTCACTTTTCTCCCTTCCAGTTAGAGAAGCCAGACCACTACGATGAACAGACGGAAAAATAACAGTAAAACAAAAATGTAACAAGTTTTGAAAAAATTTGGAAAAAATTAAGTATAAAAATAAAATAAAAAAATAAAAATAAAATAAAGAATTAGACATAAAAAACGAAAAAAAAATTTGAAAAATTGGAATGGACTACAAGTAAAGAGAAATCTGGGCAAAATGAAATGATACGTAAAGGATGAACGGATGCTAAGAGACGAGCCTGAGACTTTGTTACCCTGACGTTTGAAACATTGGTATTCGCGGTTGTAATGCGTTGTAGGGGGGTCCCGCCACGACAATGACTACTGTGGCATTGGAGCGGAATAACTATGGGGATGACGTCGTCGCACAAAATCAAGGAAGGCTTTTCTTAGAGATTTGTTAACATTATCAAGGATCAACCTTATATCGAAATTTGTATCGCAGGAAAAGTCAGTTTGGGGTGAGTGTAGGAGGCGAGAGAGGCGTATACGAGTCGGGGTGGCCAGTGGTTACGGTATCCGGGTGAGTCACTGCTCTGGCATTCCCAAGAACGGATCACCCATAGCTCAAGATTCTTTTTCCTTGGTTTGGAAGTGTTAAACATCCTGCCAGCAATCCGCTATCCGTCGGTCTTTCTGGAGCTCGATGCACATCTCGACGCTCCAGTGCCAGTTTTGTGCTCCAATGCTAATGTTTTTGTGCCACTGAGGGGTTAAATGAGGGTTAATAGAGTGGCTGTTTCTGTCTGTTAGGCGTCGCCTTGATTGCCAATGAACTGCTAGGGACCATTATTTTCGAGGACCAAGACTTTTACGTTAACCAAGTGACACCCGGGAACATGAGGCAGCGATGTGAGTGATGCCTGGGGTGGCTATCCTTCTGTAGATCAACATTCGGCGTGATTTGGATTAGCTTCAGAATAAAAGCAGTTCCGTAGACTCTTGAAGAAACTTCTTCATCTTAAACCGAAGAAAAAACCCGAGCAGAACTGCAACGATAGGGCATGACGGCGGGTTGTTGGGAGACAAGTGGAAAGTCCAACAACCAGTCGGTAGAGTTCCCCCATCGAAGGTAAGTAGCAGGTTGGTGAGTCTCGTTATCTGCTCTCATAATTTTATTCCTGTTTTTCCTTTCTTTTTTCTTTGTAATTTCCCAATAATGTGGAGTGCTCTGCAAAAACGTTTGTGTCAGCCGGGATTTGAACCCAGATCTCACTCTTTCCCTCGAGCGTATGCTAACGTTGCACCACCGATGCTCGTTTTGCATAAGTTTTGCATAAATAAGAGTGCTATGCAAAACGAGCGTCGGTGGTGCAACGGTTAGCATACGCTCGAGGGAAAGAGTGAGATCTGGGTTCAAATCCCGGCTGACACAAACGTTTTTGCACAGCACTCCACATATTGGTTATCATTACTGTTAATTTTTATCATTTTCTTAGTACCACTGATACTATTCTCATTATTTTTAGAATTAATTCTTTATTGCTCAGTACATTTTACACGACCCGTTGTCACATCCATTGAGCTGCTCGTAGCATTGCTTGTATTCGATTCGTTTCCTTGTATTCGCCCTCCACAGAGTCTCCGAATATTCCGCGTGTAGCTTCCACTTATGCTCAAAAACTTCTTTTCTATGACTTTTTTATAATGCTGTTCGAGACGATTTTCTTTGCAATTCAGAAGATAGCCGGCAAAGGCGTGCAATCAAGGCGTTCATTAATTGGTTATGAGAGAGTGTTGGGAAAGGGGATTGAAACATCAACTTGCTAGTCATTCCGCCCCTTAAGATATTGTATCACTGATCACTACGCCAAACATAGATATATTGCAGGTATATAGAAGATGTAACTTCATTTAGCCCAGAATAAGCTGACAGTGTAATCACTATTGTCAAAATCTGCAAAACTTTAAACTCCAAGTGGTATTTGAACCGGTGTCACCCTTTCCAGGGTCTTAGTGAAAGTGCATTTTTTATAAATACCTGCATGTCGGTAAACGTACCTTTTTCTTGACACTATGTCCGCTATCTTGAATGTAAGTTGTCCAATATTTTATTTGATTATATCGCTCTACTGAACATCAAAATGAGAAAAATGCTAACTGATCCTCCTTTTACTTGTATCGCATTTGATGCTGCTTTAAATTGTTCTCGTTTTCTGTGAAGATGCTTTCAGTTAAGGGATTTCTTACAAATGGTAAACAACATTTGAATACTTTGTAAGCATTCGTCGATTTTATTTATTTTAGCCTGCGTTCTCATTTACCGTGGGTGAACATATCATCTCATGAAATACTTTCTATGAACTACCTGAAAGTGGTAAAGACATCTCCGATCTGGCGAATATTTGCTGGATACTCTATAGGTGAATTCTTTATATTATTCACTGAGTCTTTTCCAGTTTTTTCTCACCAACAATTCGAGTGATCCAACATATTAACAGCAAGTATTTTCAGTAACTGAGTTACTTCTCGATAACTATATCATGATGCCATAAATTTATTTTTGAGCCACGCATGTCGTGTGGTCTGTTTAAAAAAAGACAGGCAGTAGACCATACGACATGCCTGGCTCAAAAATGACATTATGGCATATTGGAATTTGAGCTGTGGTCTTAAGAAAACACTCGAAACGATTGATATGATATATCATGATGGTTTTTTTTTCTGATTCTTTTTTTTTGCGAATGGTATTATTAACGCACATAATGTTAATAGATTTTAACGCAGCGATAGGATCCAGAAGAACACCTGAAGAATGTCACCTTAGGCCCAGTGATTAGAATCATTACGTCTTTTTACAGGTTTTCGCGCTTGAGCAGTAAACACTAAGCTTACTAGCCAGAAGTAATTGAAGTTGCATGATTTTGAGATCGTTCAATTGTGCATTTTCTTGCGAACATTTTCATGTACAAATTGTATATACTTGCTCCAAGAAGGAGCTGTCTTGTGAACAATTTCGCTTGCTACTCATGCACGAATGGCGCGTAGGGGAGTGCTAGTGAAGCGGCACGCATGATCAGCGCCAGGTTGGAGCAACGACACGTTTGCAGAAAGGACGACTAGGAAGTGGTCCGCGAAGTTCAAAGCTGGAGAAAACGGTCTAAAGGATCATTCGCTCTCAGGTCATCTACAGGAACCTCTGTCGATCTGCGCGCCGCTTCACTAGCATTTTCCCCTATATCGCCGATCGTGAATAAGTAGCAAGCAAATTTGTTCCCATGACGGCTTCATCTTAAAGCAAGTATAGGCAAATCGCATATCAAAAGCAAGAAATTGCGCAATTAAACGATTTCAATGTTATGGTATTTCAATAACTTCCGAGTTTAGTAATTTAGTGTTTATCGCTCTAGTGCTAAAACTTATGGAACGACCTAACAAAAAAGCAGATGAGGTGCTGTCTGAGTTTATTATGGTATTACAGCTATTATAGCTTTGGCTTACTATAGTTTGCCTTAACAACATTAGTTCATGGTTCGATCCTGGTCTCAGACTCATTAATCCTTCCCTCCCTTCGGAGCCGGCGAAGTGGTGCGAGACCTGCCTGTGCGGATAGCACCTCTGTCGTGATACATCCACAGATCATTGAGTCATTCTAAAGGTCATAAATGCTTTCAGTCACATCTAGCCGTGTTCGATAAAGTCGAATGCGTGGCGCATCCCTTAGGGATTGATTAACGCCGAGAGCTTTGACCTTTTAGAGTATAACGAACGCATGTTCCATTAACTTGAAGATTTTTCATTGCTGCAGATCTTCTGAATATGCTCTAAGAAGTTCCGCTTTCTAGCCTATTCTTTCCGTAGATCATCATGAAATTGATAGTATTTCCTTTGTTGTTTCTTCTTCATTGTTTACCTCTTGTTTAGGTACGTAGAAGATGGTAATACCGAAGATTTTTTCGTGCCATACGTTCAGAGATCGGCAATGTAGCGCTCGACAATAACTTTTTGATAGTTTTAAGTTCAAGTTGTTTAAGGCTCAGATGTTGAGCACTAACATTTAGCCATTACAGGATTTCGACAACTGTGTTCCTCTGACCCATCTATGAATAGTTTCGTGGTTTAGATCAAGATACTAATGTACATATGTGTGTAATAATCATGACTACATGCTCATTTGAGTACGTAGGACTCATTTTGATTATTTTTTGTTACGGGTATCGCCTCTTTTCGTTAGTATTAGTTTTATGTATGATGTCATGGTAAAGAGCATTAAATATTCATAGTTTTGCTGGTACATTTCTTTTATTGAGAGGCAATTTTGAAGGAGAATTTTTCGCCACATTAGAGCTTTCCACTAAACTTCCGGTAATCATAGGAGTCTTAAATTTCAAAGAATCTAAAACAACTCTTCTTTAGAAAGTCTCTTTTGAAGCGGTGCAGCACTAGAACTAAAATAATGTTTCACACTCGTCGCGCATTATCGCTCTATATGTCACAAGGCAGAGCTTTTTTCTGGAAATTATTGATAACCAAACGATATCGTAAGCCTTGTAAATTTCAAAATGTGTTTGTTTTTCGAAAAGACTTGCCTACAGTGCTGTAGCAAAAGTAATTCATTTGTTTACATAGCGTATTTCTCGCAGGGCAAAGCTCTTCCCTTAGACTACTGTTTTTAGTAATCATTCGGTAGCGTGATCGGCGATTCCACCACTATACTTGTTTTCTGATAAGACTGTTACTACTCTGTATGAGGGAATTAAGATTGAACGTTGAACACGACTCGCATTACAGTCGGCTTAGGTGTGTGAATGATTGTGGATTGATAGGTATCGATGGGCCGCGCAAGCGCGATTCACTGGAGGATTGTGATTTTTGATATTTGATATTTGATCAGGGATTTTTCTCCATTATGAGAGAGACTCTAGATAAAACATATTACTGTGATACTCCAATATTTCGTTATATAGGTCCATATGGTTTTTGTACATAGGCTTAGGCTTAATTGCGGGTATATTTGGCAATAAAAAATTCAAATGAAAACCCTAAGCCCTAGAACGATAGAACGAAGTTCCTTCTACAATTCTAATATAAAAAGGGTAGGAATTCCTCAAGAAAGAACTTTCAAATAGATAACGAAAATTCGCGCAATACCACGCAAAGCGTGTGAAATACTTTTTTCCTCTACTACATCGCTGTACAGAAACCCTTTCTAAAATTGTGTACTTTTTGAAATCTCCTAATTTACGCTATCGAACAATTACCAGTAGCCTGAGAAGAGTTCTGTTCTGCGAAATATGTGCGTGAAAATGCGCGAGAATGTGCAACGCGTGTGAAATATATTTTTTTTCTAATGGTACAACGCTTTGAGAAGACCTTTCTGGGAAAAAGGAACTTTTTGAAATTTTCAGTATCTAGACTTTTGAACAATTATTGACAGTCTAATGGAAAGTCTTTGTGCAGCTAAAGAAGTTCCTCCAAAAGTGCTTGTCTGATGGCAGAAAAGTACCGCTTTATCTTAGAATACTTAGTTTCAGCTAAAGTGATGAGCTTCTGATCGAGAAGGGGAAGTCATCTGGAGTGAGGCGATGTTCTTCATTTGTATATTTTGATTATAAAAGTTGGATTCACTTATAACAAACGTGTTTTGAAATTCGATAGAGTTATAAGTAATATGGGATTTTGAACTACACTTTTGAAATGATGTGGACCGGCTCTTTCACAGCTTTATTAGTCGAAACATAGTCCATTGGGGGTTGCAGTTTTTGTCAACAAGGTTCAGATTTGTTTACTTTTATAAGGCAGGATTCGATAGTCTATTATCATACAACAGGTCTTTGCCCATCGGAAATCCTTTTCTAAGGTTTTAGCATTATTATATCAGGAGACAGCTTACCGCACCTTGTCCGTTGTTCCTCCATTCCTATAATCCCATTCTAAAGATTTTTTCCGGTTCAAAGGGAGGCCATGTGTCAAAAATCTTTTGTTCCAATTCAATTTTACTTTGACAAATGATACACTTCCAGCAGTTATCTTTTTTGATCTATGCATCTGTGCTCATTCGATAGCTTGTAAAATGCCAATTTTGACGTTAAGCTTGGTTTGTGAAATGGGCTCCATAGTGCGATTTACTAATGAAAAAAGATCACGTTTTGCTTTTGCAGCGTGTTGTTTTGCATTTCCAACATTTTCTTCACTTTTCTTTTGACAATTCTAAGTAAATGTATTCTGAAAACACATTTTTTTTATCACGAAAGACTTTTAGAAAAATGTTCATTGAAGAGGTCTTCTAGTATATGTCCTAGGAATGTCTGGATAGAGTTTGGGCTCGTCGATTTGAGAACTTTGAATAAGATGCAGTGATGAATAAAATTCATATTGGAATAAGTGGATATTCTAGAGAGGCATTACCCATAATAGATTAGAACAAAGCCCCCCTTTCACGACTCTTTGGAAGTCAGAACTCGTGAAGGTCACCAATAATAAAAGTTGTTTGGAACTATCGATCTCATCCCATCTCTATGTGCGTATCAATTTTTAACGGATAATTCCTTGAATGATCGAATATAAATCCTTCTTATTTAACCGCTTTCTAGCGGTGATATGTTTCAAATATATCCATTAATATAGAGTGATGTGCAAAAACTTTAGCGTCGGACTTTGCGGTTCGAGTCCCGCATGACGCAAAAATTTTGCACATCACTCTACATTAATGGGTATATTCAAAACATCATACCACCGCTAGGAGAGGTTAAATGAAAAGGAATTATATTTGATCATCTAATAAACAATATCTGTCAGCTTGGCAAGGTTCAATGTCGATAAACGACTATCTAGGCAGGCCGTTGACGCCTGGTCGATAACGGATAGATGAGTTGTAGTGTACAAAGAGTGGTAAGCAAAATGGGCGTCAGTAGTGCAAAGGGTTTGAGCACGCGCTCCTGGATGGGGTGAGATGTGGGTTCGAGTCCCGCCTGACGCGAAAGTCTCGCACATCACTCTACATGAAGGGTTCAAACTTCACTGTACATTGTTCATTCAATAGTTCATTGTTTTGTAGTTGTTTGGGCATATCTCAAACAGAAATAGCCTTAATAAAGTTTTTTCTATCATGTTCCACCATTCGAAGCATTAAAACCCTTCTAGCAGTGATAATAATTTGAAGATGTCATCACGGAAGTACCACACTGTCACAGTAACGCGCTGTGATGGAGACGCGATTCAGCCGCCTGCCGCGTGAGGATCAGATTGCGACTCAAGGGATTAAAAAAGGCTCACGTAGATTTTATAATGGCTATCACTTTTACTATTTCAATTCCATCACTGCAACGATGATTTGGGTTGAGTCTCCACAGTAAGTGTTCTTCTTGCGATGTTCACTGTCACATCCGTCACGCTGACATGATTGTAGTACGTTGAAACTCCGTAAGAACGAATGTAGTTCCGCAGCGTTGTCCTTTCGTTGTGGCCTCCAAAAACGCTGAACTGAAGTGACACCTACTACACAATAGTCAACTAGATTGAGGCTGTGAAACAATCGTGTTGATATGATCTCTAATTCAACAATCTCGTATTATTATTGATTGAAGTTTACCAACTTCGAAAAAGATTGTATTCATGGTGTAAGAATAACACTAACAGTTCAGCTAAAGCAACACGGATGCGCCACATCGTTGAATTCCTACAACACGGAACTATTCGATTACCTCTGGTCGGCGTTCACAGAAAACTCATAAAAGAGGCGATGATTTTACAGCACTGATGTGATTCTATTTATTATTCGTGAACGACACAAAATAAAGCTTTTAGATTCCGTGTTGTATGATACTCGCTTATGTAGTGAAGTTGGAATAAAGAACAGTAGCTTTTTTGTCGACAGGTGATTCGACTCAAATGAGCTCACCCTTATAATCGAAAGTATACATAATATTTGGCGAGCATGAAAACATAATTGTTTAGCACTTAGTTTCTTCGCATTGCTTCAGAAACCTAATTTATGAAATGAGCCTAAGTGATTATTTGTTGCAAGTAAATAGCATTTTAAATTTTTTAGATAATCCTTTCTGAAACATTAGGAGGATCTAGAAAGATCATTGAGGAATTTGTAACCATTATGGGACTCTGCTATACAAAATGTGCTGTAAGAAATACTATTTTGTTTGCACATCGCAGAGATTGCGAAAATTGACGGCGTCAATAGATATCTACTCTGATGAGAATTTTGGAACGTCTAAAAAGGTGAGCAAGAAATTTTTGCTCACTGTTATTTCATTCGCGTTTTGAATAACGTCCACTTACACATCTCGATATACTGGTAATTTCAACAAAGTCTAGAATTTTGTGACACACGGTAAGCCTAAATAACGCCGGTTATTTTGCACAGACGTCTCAAACGAGTTCCATTCTGGCTTCTCATTTTAGTAGATTTTTGATCTCATCTTGTTTTCCGCCTGTCTATAACCGTTCAGTAAAATCCAGCAAAAGTTCTCAACGTGGTAATCACCTGACCTCTCCGTTAACAAAGGACACTTTAAAGTCTAATAAATGTGGGAAGCTAATGAGGACATCAAAGCTGAAGAAACGATATTCTATCCTCTTTGCAAAATTGCTGACAAAAACTTGTCGCACCGAAAGTTGCACATCGTCGTCGCGAATATCTCCTTTCACAAATTTTTCATAAGTAGACGCTTGTAACGATAGCCTTTTCTCTATTGCGAATATTTTGTTATAGAGCAAGACAGAGCTTTATTATTTGCCACGGAATAACAAGTGAGATGGTGGGAATCAAATTTAAGCCATGCCTTGTAGAGAAATAACGCGTTTGTTGGTATTTCTTTTCAAGTATTCCATTTCACAACTTCGATTCCATTGCAAAATTGGTTTCCCATTCCTTCTCACTAACTGATATACCTATGCTTGAAAATAGTGGAATCTGTCACAAACTTGTTTCGAGAAATTTCGCTGACAGTTGAAGGGTTTGGGCGTCTTTGAAGTTCTTGAAAAACCAAATAGTTTCACAGCCAACGTCGCCCCAGATGTAAATGCTGATTACCAAATTCGTCATTGTATTGTGAATATCTCTTGCAAAAAAATGGAAGTACAGCTTTTATTTGTATCCAAGACATTTGCCAGATTTTGCAGAGCTGTAAATGAACATACTTACAAACATGGCGAGACTTATGACGATTCCTCATGATTTCACTGCTGTCCACGATGCCGGCAGTGTTTGGGTGTGTATGATGCCTGATGGTCAAGGCAAACAGATTATTATGGTGCTGCAATTAGATCGTGAATAAATGTTTCGAACCCTGAACAGAATAATTATTGCTAACCCTTCATCAGTACTCAAAACCTGCCTTCCAATTATCTTATCCAATAATGTAGCGTGCTCTGCAAAAGAACTTACATCAGCCGGGAATCGAACGCAGATCTCACTCTTTCCGGGAGCGTATGCTAACCGTTGCTCAGTTTTGCGCAGCACTCTTTTTACGCTACAACGCGTTATCTGTCAACAGCCAACCGTCTACGGTTTGGCGGGGCAGCTGCTATCGGCATTGAACCCACTTGTGCTGACAAATATTGGGTATCAATAATCAATTGCAATACATTTATTGACCGTTTCTTGCAGTGGTCTTGTCGAAATGATTTAGTTTCAAAAAAAAAGACAGTTAACAGATATGGAGACGGAAAAAAATGGATAAGGAAAGACTCATTGTTACAAAAGCTGCGAAAACTTCTTGCAGCAGTACTAGGTCCTTCAACGTCACCGGCCTCAAGTCGAAATAAGAGTTTGTTTCACACTCAGGCATTTTTGGAGGATGGAATTTTTTTTATGAAAAGTTAGTAATTGTTAGATAGGGCAAATCTTAATAGTTTCAACGGTGTACTTGGTATTTGAAAAAGACTCTTTAGAGCGCCGCATTAGTCAAAAAAAGGATTAGATTTTGAAATCTGGATCGCTTTCGGCGTCCAAATCCTGTTTTAACATTTTGGAGAGAAAACGCTTACTGTGATTTTTTGAAAGTTATAATAACTGATTGATAGCTAAAATGTTAAAATTTTCGAAGGCATACTTTATTTTCAAGATGGCTTTCTTGATGCGCTTCAGCAGTGAAATAAACATATTTTTCACACACAAGCATTTCTCGTTGAAAAATGGTCATCCGCTAGATTTCTAATAACTTTTCGATAGCTTAGATCTCGATGATTTCCCCAGCAACCTTAGTTTTGGAAAGAGCGCTTTATTGTAGTGTAGCAGTTGAAGGAAGATTACGTTTTGCATATATATACATATAAATATATATATATATATATGTTGCAAAAGCGAGGTAACGTGGATCCAATGTTGCGAAGTTTCACCCTTTGGAGTGCTGAACCCAGTCTTCGTTTGCTATTGTAGTGTTCTGAGAAGCTTTCTCCAAAATGATTTGAAATTAATCCATTGAATCGACTGTTTCTAAAACCTCGTTATAAGGATTCAAAATCAAATCCAAAAAAAAAGAATGTTTTTAGCCTAAAACGAGGTTGAAACGCCAGGGCCATACACCGGTGTTTCGGAGGCTCGTCCTCCTCGTCAGTGACCCCCGCCCCACATTAAGCCCTGCATTATAGCAAGGAGAGGAGGCGTATGTGGTAAGTGGTGATGGCACAGTGTACAATGACACTGGTCCATCACCATCAGTCGATGTTTCGGCTGGTAGACCGAAACTAATCCATTGAATCGACTTTTTCTATAAACCTCGTTATAAACATTCAAAATCAAATCCAAAAAAAAAGAATGTTTTTGGCCTAAAACGAGGTTGGTACGCCAGGGCCATACACCGGTGTTTCGGAGGCTCGTCCTCCTCGTCAGTGACCTCCTTGCTATGATGCAGGGCTTAATGTGGGGCGGGGGTCACTGATGAGGAGGACGAGCCTCCGAAACACCGGTGTATGGCCCTGGCGTACCAACCTCGTTTTAGGCTAAGAACATTCTTCTTTTTGGATTTGATTTTGAATGTTTATAACGAGGTTTTAGAAACAGTCTATTCAATGGATTAGTTTTGGTCTACCAGCCGAAACATCGACTGATGGTGATGGACCAGTGTCATTGTACACTATGCCATCACCACTTAAAACATACGCCTCCCTCCTTGCTATAATGCAGGGCTTAATGTGGGGGCGGGGTCACTGACGAGGAGGACGAGCCTCCGAAACACCGGTGTATGGCCCTGGCGTACCAACCTCGTTTTAGGCTAAAAACATTCTTTCTTTTTTGGATTTGATTTGAGATTGTTGAGATTTGTGTTATCTAACGGTGATTGACTTGAAATGCGATTGCACGTGGCAGCAAGACAGCTGGTCAGTATTCTTTCTAGATATACGTTTACAAAAAACCCTCACTAGTAAATTGTTCTGGCGTAAAGTTTATAAAGAGCAAAATCCAACTATACCATCGCAGAAAATCCGTTATGAATTTGAAAGAATGCACTGCAATTCCAAAACGTTATCTTCTATCTATTAGTAGAACGTACTATGGAAATATTTTTATGCCAAGCTTACTATCAACATCAAAAATTTTCAAGCTATCAATTGACTTCAAAAACATTGAGAATAGGAGAAAATTTTCGATAACAACTAGAAAATATTCTTTTCGCAATTATGCGGTTTTTCTTTTGAAAAAGGAAATCATTGATACAGGAGTCTCATCAGTGATATTTTACCCTCTTTTGATGGTAATGCTCCTCTGAGAATTTAATTAATCCTAATTTCTGTTGGAGCACGCACCAATCTTCGCAGATGTCCGAGCTGCGCCCCTAGCTGAAGGTCAGAATGCCCTCACAGTTCGCAAAATGTTAAAGAAAAAAGGTTCCGAGGACTAGAAAAAATTTAGCCCTCACAACTGTTTTAAGCCCATTTCAGTTTTCTGTTGCAATATAGGAAACGTGTCTTTTGTAATTTATAGTTTCTTGCAGTCTTAAAAATTCAAAAAGGATGTATCATCGTTGATAGTACAGTGACGGGAATTGCAATGTAGAGGACAACAAAATGCAGATGTGTAAGGCTACAGATATGAAGAACAAAGTGACAATAACAGCTATTCCTGACGTACACTTGACAATACAGGAACTCTTTAGGTCTGGACTAGTTTTTTGTACATTTGTTTTGTATAGAAATTACATTTTTGCAGATCACAAGCATCATTATGGCGAACTGGTCGAGAATGATGTGGCAAGATGTAGTGAAGCAGAGCGGTTCGAATGTTGGCATCGGGTCCGTTTGGATTGCATTTCTTCTCGGCCTCGGCCACTGTCGGCGGGAGTTGAACTGTGATGTGTTTGAGGCAAACAATTTCAGTTACCAATGTTTATACAGCATTAGAGAGACAGCAAATTTGCAAATCACATGCGTGCTGACTGGTCAGTTCAATGCGAAAATTACATTGATGTGTCCAATTTGGTTAAGTTTGTAATTATTGCTTTCCTTGGTTAAATAATGGAGAAATTTTCAGATAAAAAATCACAGGAAGAAATTGTTGTGTTTGCGTTCAATCCAATAAATGCCTATATCGTTGTTTCAGTTGTTTCACTACTGGAAGTAAGATTCATCTAAAAAAGGATTGCAAGCCTTATACCAGTAAAAGATTTAAACTCATTCAAGTATTCACGGCCTCAATGCTCTTTAATTACCAAGAGCAACTCTGTAGCACAATGGAGATGTTGGAAATCGGTTGGTCAAAATGGAATTGAAGGACATTTGAATATTTTAACTAGCGATGTTTTAGTGGAGCTGAGGCATATCGTATGAAAAATCTTGAAAATGTTGAGTAAAAGAAGTGTGCCTCTCCAGGCCATTTCAAACGTTCTCGTCATAACTTCCAAAATCAATAGATGTAGCCGCACCTCTTGCTGCATATATTATAATAAAATAGCACGAAAGTGTAGAAAGAACAAACAATTATGAAATCTATGCTTATTTCCATGTTGAACACATTTTCTTAAGAAAACCTGTGCAGCTGACAATTTTTGAACTATTTCCACGTTCTCTTTGCCCATTCTGCTGATTCTGAGAACTCGCTACTGGGCGATGTTGGGAAGGGCGATTACGGAGAGTCTGCTAAAATCTCAGGGCTATGCTAAGCTCCCAAAATTGCAATGGAATACCATACATGCATCTTGATAGCAACAAAACTAGTACTAATCGAACATCACCCTTCGTTCTTCTTGATGATTTCTTCATTTTCCGCATCAACGATGATCTCTCCTTGATCTTTGCAAGTACTTTCAAATGAGTATAGTCATTTCATACCATCTCCCTTCGATGAACGCGGGTTTCATGCATTACTGATTCTGAAAAATGTGAATATATGAGGATGTGACGTGGGAATCTGGCAAATACAGATCCCTCCAGTTCAACATCATCAGCAGTCATCTGGAATTTTCGTAAGACAACGGCCAAACTTGCTGAAAATGGTGAAAAGTTTCTCCAATAAACAACTCTTCTCTGTTTCACTATAATTTATACGAGATAGAGAACGAAAAAAAAACAGGCCCGACATTACTTACAAGTTTTAAAAAGCCCTTAACAAATGTCAGATGTTAAAAAAGGATCCGGCACTGATCATACTCTAAGGAAAGTGCCTTTTATCTCACTTCATCAATTATCGTTTGAGATGATTGAATCCACATATAACTTTTACGATGACTCACGGTGGCCTACCGATGTACTAAAATAGTGCTGTTACCCTCTCAAACAAGAGTGTTACGATTCTACTGAATCCAGACGGATCAAAGACTTGCTAAGCCCGACCATCAGTTCATCAATTATGTGTGTCGCAGAGCACTTCCTACCACTGCGCTATACGCGGCTATGAACTATATGTACCAAAAAAATTCGCTGTGAGGATTGAACAAAAAGGTTAAGACTTAAAGCGCTACATGTGATCCGCTTCTCACTGCATACATAAATCAGTGGCCAAATGGAAGAATAGGCGAATTTACCTAAACTTGAGATTGGATATTGTGAAGTAAAGAAGCAACAAGGCGCGCTCAGCATTTGTTTGTCGTCCTGATGCATGAACAGTGCGCAAGCATCTGGTCGGCAAAGTCGACATAGCCTTTCTTTTGCTATAACTCACTTTAGTCTCAAACTTTCCTATCGCTAGATCTATCAAGGAGCTCTGTGTGATGTATCAAGGTGATAAGTGTCACTTCTTCCTTGTCCATCAATCTACGCAACGCTGCGCCGCTTTCATTCCGTACAGCAAACTGATGCTCCTTGTCTACTTTCTGCTTCATAGACTCCCTCGGCAGTCCTTATGTATTCTTCCTCCATGTTCCAGTCAAGTATGTGTTTTTCTGCAACGGTCTCTCAGCGAGGATACACTGGTGTACCAGTTGTCGGTGCAAAGGTGTCTTCCTTCATCTAGTAACTTATCAGTGAGCTCCATCACACTGCTATCTGCGACACGTCATTCGAAGTGTCAGTTGTGCCAGCACTTTGGTACAAAATTGTCATAAAACTGTACCTTCCTGGACTACACAGTTTGAAGAGTTTAATCCCGTACTTGTGCCTTTTGAGAGGAAGGTATTGGCAAAAGACAATTCTCCTTTGAAGGGTATCAACGAATTATCAATGCATATGTCCCTTCTAGGTTTATACACATCTTTACAATTGCTGTTGGCAAGCTCTAGAAGTACTTTTATTTTGTGCATTCTGTCTTGTCCGTAACACCTTGTATTGTTGGTGAAATGAAAGCGCTTTATAAGTGGAGAAATCGATTCCTTGGCATGAAATCTGGTCCCAATTAGGGGTTATTGAAAGTTGGATAAGTGCTCCAGTAATCTTTTACATGTGGGAACTTCGCGATGGTCATCTGCATAGAGAGAGCTAAGAATCGCTTCATCTGCTCAATGTTCATGTTTTCCCAGTGAGGGTCCATCTGCTTGCCATAGATATTTTTTGTTGCACAACCAGCTGCCAGACACCTCCCGTAAACAGCTCGCAGAAGTCGACTGTTTCACACATCCGTGGTCCATTCACCCATTACACCAGCATTCAAATTTGCTTGCTGTGCATCGTCCGGGCCCTAGATCACACTACCACCCTCAGCGCCTCTATCTAAAGTGCTCAAGTTTCTTTTCGTGATCGCATCTGCAGTGTCCTCATCGGCCTTTGTTGCCAAGCTATCAGACATGGTTTGCCAGTCTTCATCTCCAGACGGCATGGCGGTGTTAACTTCCCACTCTTCTTGTCCAAACGACATAACGGCTCTAAAAGACAAGCTGTCAAGAAATTGCAAACAGCAATCAAAGTTTTATTGTAAAGCAGAGATAAACATACATTGAAAGTGAGCCAAAATTTGGAAAGGAAAATTGAAGGCCGAATAAAATGTGCAACTTCGTACCTGGGACTAATTCATAATTTCATCTACTTCGCCATGTGTTTGATCTATACATCCGGTGGAGCACTTCACGAGGTTAATGTGTACACAAATTTCATGCTTTGCTGATCTTCAAATGCTCATCAAAGATTTATTCCAGCATAATTTTTCATACAACATATACGGCTAGCAAATTCACCATCTTATGCAGAAAGTTGGTCTCTCGTTTATACAATCAAAACTTTTCACAACGATATAAATAGAGCATTTCCAAAAGTTGATCTACAGCCATTATCAATAACTTCACAATGTCTACATTCCGAAACACTCCAGATTTGCATTATGACAGGCACATTTACTATATCCATCTCTTACAAAATCACTCGCTAATGATGCAAAAGTGAATCCAACATACTACTGAGCTTAATGCAACTGCCGATCCAACGATTTCTTCAAATATTGGACTTCCCTTACAAAGGACGAGCAGACATGTACACCAACTGTGAATAAATGTTGGCATGCTGATACAATGACTATACGGGAAATATCTATTACTTAATGGTTCTCTTCATACACGATTGTTCCTCTACGCTAAGGATTCCTCCACTATCTATAAGTACTCAACTTTCTTTCACGCATGCCAGCTGCGAACAATCGGAAATAAGCGATGATCGATACACTCAGTACTAGTGAGAGTTATCGATGAAGTTATATCAATTACAGCATACATTATCATTTTTGTTGTAAATTACTCATTATTATCCAATTTTTATCACTATGACGGCCCCTTAGGTCATGTATGAAGCTAAGGAAGATCAAAACAGGAGTTTTTTATTCTGATATAGTTCGTATGATTCAATATTATTTTGTTCCAAATAACCCATCAATGTAGACAGATGCGCAAAGCTTTTGCTCCAGACGGGACTAGAATCAGCACCTCACTCTTTCCGAGAGCGCGTGCTCTATCCATTACACTACTGACGCCCATTTTGCACACTAACACTATTTCTATGCTACAGCGCATTTATGTGTTAGCCGCCATGCGTCAACGGGCTGGTCCGAGTAGTCGGTCTCGACATTGAACAGTCACGCTGACAGATATAGAGGATTAAAGATCAAATAAATTTCTTTTTATTCAACCGCTTCTAGCGGTGTTATGATGTTCAAAATATACCCACTGATGCAGAGTAATGTGCAAAACTTTGTGCAATGTTTGTTCAATGATGTCCAATGAACTGTAGCGTAGAAAGAGTAGTGTGCAAAATGGGTGTCAGTAGTGTAACCGGACAGAGTGAGGTGCGGGTTCTAATCTCGCCTGACACAAAAGTTTTGCACATCACTCTACATCAATGGGTATATGTGAAAAATACCACCGCTAGAAGCGGTCAAATGAAAAGAATCTTATTTGATCTTCAATATTATTGATTGACATCAAATTCAGTATAGTTCCGTAACAAGTCAACGTTTTTCTCTATACAAAACCCACATATCTAAGTAAACCAAAAGCATATGAGCGATAAAGGAAATCTTCTTCTATTAAAGTAATGCAAGAAAACCGGAAACTCTTACAAAACGAAGGAAAAACTAAACAAGTAGCGAAGATCGCGAAATTTGCTCTGCGCGTATGGATTTCTATAGCTGTCCGTTAAGGAGTTTAATCTTTTTATGACTAACATTTACACGACTCACCTTCATAAAGCCATAGTGATGTGAATCGAGTGTGCACAGTAACTGATCTTTTCAATGTTCGCTTTCTCATCTGCCACAATAAGATGGTCAAGTAGAGTGAAACAGCGCGAGAATGAAGTATGCTTCGACGTTGTCCTTCGTTGCCGGCTGCGGCAGCGCTGAATTGATATGACGCGTGCTACACAGTAATCCATAATATAACGCGTAGTTTTCCGTTGGGTAGCGGAGGTTGAAAATCTATCCCTTTCGCTGGACAAGTGATTTTTATAAGAGTGGCAATAATTATTCTGAGGCTTAAATTACTGGCTACTGTGCCACGTGGCCGCCTTTTGAAATAGGTTTCTTTCATAATTCTTCATCAAAAAGGAAAACATGTGTGTTTCACTCGCGTATACTTCTTGCAGGACAGAGCTTTCTCTTTAGACTATCAATAATCATTCTATAGCTAGATTTATCGATTCCAATACTGTGATTATTCTGAAAAGTCGATTTTTCTGTAATGCAGCAGGGAAAGCAGGATCGATTTACATGCGCGGGCATGTGTTTTTTGGCTAGTCTATGAGATGGGGACGATGCGCAGAGGGGATGCTCGCGGTTATAACACGAACATAGGTTGATGGCTCTTCGTGGGACACATTTGAAGTACGATTTTTGTTACTCAGTTATAAATTTTTCCTCCACTTTGGAAAACACTTCAGATCAGACGCAACACTCTGATGCATCGAGATTTTCTCTACACGTTCACAAGCTTTTCGTGCTTCCAGCGAAGTAGTAGTGAAATTGCGCGGTCGCTGTAAAGAAGAAGATGATTTTAAAAAACGGCAAGAAAAAGGGTAATGCAGTAGCAAGAGAGTTAAGTTTTTGAAGAGTTACTAACACTCTTATGAAAAGTTCTTGCTCAACAAAAAAGATCGTTTTTTCATCCTGTGTTAGCAAGCAGGAAAGCGCCAAATAACGTCATGGAGCATATCTGCTCATAATCTTCCACAAAACAGTTTTATGAAAGTACTAGTTAGAATTTTTCGACTTAGTATAATATTATTACATTGTTCCACAAATTTTTTGCACTTGAACAATGAACATCAATATCATTAAGTAGAAGTAATTAAAATTGCATAATTTTCTTATTGTTCAACTGCACATTTTTTGCGAACATTCTGGTATGCAATTTGCCTGTACTTGCTTTAAGATGGAGGTGTCGTAAAGAAATTCGCTTGCTACTCATGCACGAGCTTACAAGAGAAAAGCTCAGATAAAATTGGCTTTCATCTTTGAACATTCAGATACACCATTTTGAAAGTAGCCACATGACAAAATAGTATCGCAAAGCAAGTAATAAAAACATATCAGCGCATTACCTCTCTTCCCGCCCTTCGCACATGAAAAGAGCGCTTGTTCAAAACATGTATCCAGCGGCTGTAAGTGTTTGTACGGTTAGGGAGTAGGGAGAGGAAATACTATACTTCGAGCGACAAATAGCCATCTTGAATGGCTACAAAGAGGTCAATAAAGAGAGCCAAGCCTGATGATACAAACAATGAAAACAATGTTGTTCTAAGCCTAACGGGAACGTATCTAATGTTGAATAGGTTGTGCTTTTTTGTATGATAACGAGACTGTTGAATTGTTTTATACTAGATTTTTAGTATGTACAATATTAACCGAATAATTACTTGTAGTGTGGTAGGGCACGCCTAGCCTCTGAGGAAGGCGGAGTCGCCGAAATTTTAGTCGTCGAGTTTCAAAAAAGGAGTACCAAACTCTTTGAAGTTCTAATCAAAGAAAATGACAAATTACAAAACTAATCATTGCATTAGCGGTCTAAAACGGCGAATACTTTTGTACTTATGCGATATTTGAAAATTAAGGAGAGGTAGCGCAGTGGTTGTAATGCATGCAAACACCGTGATGGTTCAACTCCGCGAGCTCACCGAGTCTTTCGCTTCTCTGGAGACGAAGTTGAAAGCAGGTCTGCCTGAGAACAAATCACCCCTTACATATTCAGGAAAAACGCTCCAACTCAGCTCTCCTAAGCTACAGTAGAAATGAATCAACATTAAATGATTCTCATAAGCGAGACGCCGATCTTCAATCAACGACCGAAGCTCTGATCCTTACCGGCTCTGAAGAAGGCAAAACAGCTGAAACGTCAGCTTTAGAAATGAGTTGTCTATTGAAGGGGTGTTTCATTAGCTTGAATAGTGACCATTAGAAAGTTGCAACTTTCATTTTTTCCATGTAATGATAGTATGCGAGATGTAACCACAAAGAAGCGATCAAGACTAGGCACTTTAGCTGGAATTCAATTTTGCAAATACGTTTTCCGGTTGCTTACTTCCCACTGCTCCAGATCCTACGTCTTAAGTTGATCTAAGCTGCTTTTCCTACCTTGCTGATACTATCAGCATTCAAGGACATTGATCTAATACCAAAGAGTTTTAACTTCTTTCGCTGAGCTGCACGTTGTTTTGACGTGACTGGAATTTTTAGTACTTTTCTCATTACGGCCATGTCCATACTCCTATATAAAAATGATGAAACCTAATGTAAGTATATGACTTATTTTGAGCCATAGGTCTAGTGCTATATAGGCGCCTATTTCGTCCTATTGGGACTCATCAGTAGCACCCTCCCTCAGTTCCGTCGATCCCTAGAGGTTAAATAATCCTCTAAAGGAATCGGCGCCGAGTAAAAACTAATCACCCAAAGTCGGATGATGGTCTTACCTGACTTTGTGGTGACCGGCAGTCGAGCTTACGGCTTTTAAAATGAACTATACTTCTGCTATCGACTGCATTTTTACAGACCCGCTCAAAATGATCAATTATTTAACCTCAAGGGATCGACGGAACCGAGGGAGGGTGCTACTGATGAGTCCCAATAGGACGAAATAGGCGCCTATATAGCACTAGACCTATGGCTCAAAATAAGTCATATCCTTATCAGATTAAATCATTTTGAGCGGGTCTGTAAAAAAGCAGTCGATAGCAGAAGTATAGTTCATTTTAAAAGCCGTAAGCTCGACTGCCGGTCACCACAAAGTCAGGTAAGACCATCATCCGACTTTGGGTGATTAGTTTTTACTCGGCGCCGATTCCTTTAGAGGATTATTTAACCTCAAGGATCGACGGAACCGAGGGAGGGTGCTACTGATGAGTCCCAATAGGACGAAATAGGCGCCTATATAGCACTAGTCCTATGGCTCAAAATAAGTCATATCCTTATCAGATTAAATCATTTTGAGCGGGTCTGTAAAAAAGCAGTCGATAGCAGAAGCCTAATGTAAGTGTTAAAACGACTTCCTGATTAAAGTTCAAGATGTGTACTTAAATAAATGTTCCATCACTTGCCTATAGGTACGAAAGCTCCTAGATTGCAGAGGCTTAGTCAGTAACGTTCAAAATGTCTTGAACATTCAGAACTTCCCTGTCTATCATTTTAATGTCTCACATAAGCCGTGCACAATTCCACAAGAAGATCAGCGATTGGCGACAACCAAAACTTTTCCACTTTATTTAATAATCTTACAATGGATACGGAAAACAGTTTTACAAAAAAATTTCCTGAGGGTTCAATAACACAGGGTCTGTTGACAACAAAAGTATTCAGAAATGATCACTATTCGCTGTCAATCACTACTTCAGCTACCTGGTCTGGCCACTTATTAGTGGGCATATCACTACATCTCCATTTAGGGCTAGGTGTTCTCGCAATAGGTCCTCTTCCAGTCGATAATCATACGTCTTGCTATTTTGATCTATTCAATACTTCTCCAATGATCTCATCAGTTTTCTCTTGCAAATTTATTTGTTGCTAGAAGGCTGTGGTTTGTTGAGAAATTTAAGGTTAGCTTGGGCAGACATGAATACGGCCGTCGCACCCTCGCTCTCTATCTAAATAAAATAGGCCACCGCAATGTAATGCGTTGTTAAACAACTCACGCTTTGACCGATCATGTCGCATCAGAAGTTGACTCGCCACATATTGAGAGAAAACTCTGAACAACGGTACCAATGCACTGTATAGCCCTAATTTTACTCTGTCGATTGCCATCTCAACTGCGTAGTGAAGCAGGTATCTGTCGAAGGGAGAATCTAGGCTACAACCAGCTCAAAAGTGACCTCATCGACTCGCTTAATCGCGAGCCTCAATCTTTCTGGAAGGCATTCGATGTTTACCGAGCAAATGGCTTGATGTGAATGATCATTGTGGTGACTGCACTTGTTAATTGATTAATTCCTGATGTTGAGCTGTGGCAAAGCAGACGTCGGTAAGGAATTGATAAGCACGCATCTGCGGAAAGGGTAAAATGCGGGTTCGCGTACAGTTTGACATCAAAGCTTTGCACATCACTCGACATCACTAGGTATATTCGTTACATTATACTACTGCTAGAAGCGGCTAAATGTAAAGAATTTTTTTCAATCATAACCAATTTTCTTCGATTGATTAACAACTGGATTATCGAAGAAAGTGTGGAAATGCGAAGGTATTAGTGGGATACTTGATACAATCTAAAGGAGTACTAAAACCTTAGTTCATCACACTGTGCTACTTCAAGTAATAATTCATTGCATTAGTTTGGCGAATCCCTTGTGACCTGCTATTTATTGTCGTTTCTACAATAAGATTCAATCAAACAAAAATGTTTGTATCACGCAACACAGTTCAGTTTCAGTTTCCGCCGACAGTCGCCGATGCTGAGAAAAAGTGTAGTCCAATTGGACCGGATGCCAACATTCGAACCGCTCTGTTCAATACACTTTGCCACATCGCCTTCGACCAATTAGCCATGATGATATTCGTGGTCTATACAGATTTTTTCCTGTGAAACAGAATTGTACAAAAATAAGAGCTGTTCAAACCGAAACAGTTCCGGAAATTGTCGTGTATTTGACGGGAACATCCGTTATTTTCACCCTAGCTGGCATATTGCATCGTGCCGCAGCCGCCATTTTACTGCAAATTCCCGTCACCGTGTTGCCGCTGACGATAATGCAGCGCTGTGAGGGGTTTCGCGCGTTGCCGACTGCAAGAAACTACAAATCCTAAAAAGGCATCTATTTCTAATGAACCAGTCTCATAAAGCTATATACAGTTTCGAGTTTCTTCTTTTTTACCTTTCAAATTCTGTAACCACCACCACAAACAGTAGTAGTATAACGCTATCAGAATAAGATGAAGAAAACTTGCTGAAAAGTGTCGCCGAGCTTTAAAATCTTCGCTTCAAGGCCACTGTGATGTCTTTTCATATTCTATGACATTTCGTAGTCATTTTCTAGAAACTCTGTGTTTTTCAGAGGAAACGGATACATTCTGCATTTTTGATGGATGCAATTTCTGCTTGGAATTTCAAAAAACTTTGATCATGAAGACCCACCCATTTCCATTAGAGTAATTGCAACATCCTCGCATTGCAGTGGTTCGTAAGTGATGTTAACACTGAGTTGACCCAAAATGGCCGAAATTACAGCATCAGGCAGGAGTGCACTACGGCCTTGGCGCTCGAGAACATCAATAACCTGTGTAATGGATTTTTTTGTACTTGTTCTAAAAACGTATCTGTGAGTGGACGCATTGTCAAAAAAAGTCGGAGCGCACCTTCTAGGCTTTTCTGAATATCTCGAAAAGATAGAAAAAATCCGAGTGAACAGTTGCCACTTACTGTTTGCATTACGAGACGTTGTACAAATCCTCTGGCTGCCGCCTGGTTAGCTGCAATACCAGGGACACGGATCGGAACATCGGCTTTGGGAGAGTAAACCATGGCAACAGGCAAAGTGAAGCCAGTGAGTGTGAAAGGTCTAGAACTCCCTGCAATGAGATATTGGTGTTTTTTGTAGTAAATAACCACACATTGAATCATCATGTGTATTGTTATTTAAGCTTATGGTGAAAGTATCAGATGTATTCACTCTGATAGGTGTTCATGGGTTTCCATCATTGAACAGGAAATTTAATAATACCACAGCACTTTCTGATCACTACCTTGACCTGCAGGCATCACTCCACATCCTAACGCTGTCGAGAAAAAGGCTAGCAGCGAAACCGTGACGAGATGGGTTGAAAGTCTTGCCACGATCATTTTCACTGAAAATCTCAACAAGCATTATAGATGTCACTGAAAGCAATCTCGGATACTTTTCCCTTTTCGCACGCGTTTTCAGCCCTTTGTAAAAAAAAGACACATTTTTTCCTCTTTTCATGCTTTTAGTAGTTGTTGTTAACATTAATTTTGGGAATTTGAGCGATGTAATTTGATTTTTTTAGTGGCTTTTATACTATGCAGCGCAGTAAAAATGAAAATTTTACTTCACATTCGAAAAATTTGTGCGTTGTTACAGCTAAACGAACATTATTTTTTCGCACTTGGCGCGCGTTTGCTCCAGTATATGGATGGATTTCGTAAAATTGGGTATCAAGCCATCGCTCTTTGAGAACATTCGCAACAAATGGCACAAGATACTGGGTCTCAACTTACTTCCAAATGTTTTCTTGTTTTTCATCGAACTTTTTTCTTGATTTTCGAGTATTTTTCTGTACTACTACTGGGAAAAAACCAAAATCATGCAAAAAACATAGGGTGCTACAAGCTAAACGTCAGTGTAATAAAGGACATCGGAAGAAGCTTCAGTTCTGCTTCACACGGTTTATCAATCCTACTACCTGGAGATGCTACTAGCCTAGGTGTCATGACAGGGTCAGGATTGAAGTTACAAATTGGTTCGAGAGCACCCGTCCTTTCTTCGAGATGCTTTTCGTTTCATTCAAGAGGTACGCGCCAAGTGCGAATTGCTAAGAACCAATTGTCTTTGGTGAAACTGTTGAGATTTGTGCTATTGAATGATTATTGAAAGTTCAAAAAAAGGTGTGTTTAGCTAGAAAAGATTTCATATCATCGACCAAGAAGGAGTCGTCAAACAGTCTACAACGAGAACATTTTAGGCGAAATCCTCTCCAACCGTGACTGGCATATTAAAAATGGCTCTAAAAAAGATAAGCTGTTTATCGATGGGCTCAAAAGTTGTGCCGACATTCACTCAATTGATTTTAGTGCAACACATTTGGCACGGTTAGTATCAAATGCCAGCAGCATGAGAGCTTTGCAAGAGTATCTACATCGGTGCCGGCAGAAGGAATTGCTGGAAACAGCACATAAGATAGTCCGAATAAGTGCGGCTGAAACCTGTATGGTTATAGTGTTTCGCTGTCGGCGTTGACGAAAGAAGATGAAATCACGAAAAATCTCTCCATGATATGAAATTGATAACGAAAAATTTGGTACCTTCCTGCTATCCTTGCCCTGCTTTTGAATCCTTAGAAAACGTATTTTTGGTCATTTTCAGCGTTCAAGCAATTATTCGGTAGCTCAAATCAGAAGAATTGCAATAGCGCATTCATTCTAAGGCCTTATTGTTGCGGTGAGAGAGCAAAAATGAGATTTTGTTTTTTATTGAGACATTTCTAACTGATCAGAGCCTTTCCTTTAGAGCTTTTATAAACCAATCGATAGATCAATTCTTAGAAACTTCAACATGCCTTCGCTTTTTGAGATGAATTTCGTATTAAGCTGTAACAGCCGAAAGAGGATTGGATTTTGCAAAAAGTGGATTGTAATACGTTATCCGCTCCCTGTCTCGACTCTTCAGGAGAAGAAGGATTTTTGGTTGTTTTTAATCCTAAATAGTGAATGAGTGGTCGGGCAAAACGTGCCCCGGTGGTGTAGTGGTAGAGCACACGTCCCCGGATAGGATGGAACGCGGATTCGATTCCCGCCTGAGGCCTCGTTTTTTGCTCACCTCTCAATTCTCTTAGGTATATAGGAAACCTAAATAGTGATTTAGCATGAATCAGAAGAATTTGAATAATGTTATCTATTTTGCAAAGGGCTCTATCACTGTGCTGAAAGAGTGAAAATAAGGTTTCGTTACTCATTCAAACATTTCTCACTGATTAGAGCGTTTCTTTCGGAGTTTTTCACATTTATTTCATAGATCAAATCTCAAGAATTCACAAACATTGTGGTTTTCTGAACGCACATCGCAGTGCCTTATAAAAGCCAAAGGAAGATCGGGTTTTGCAATCGAAGCGGAGAGTGTGTATTGACCGAAGAAGCTTTTTCAAAAAATGCTTGTAACATTGCCAAAAAGTCTGCAGAATGAACACGAGCTTCATTCGATGACTTATCTTGCACAGATGCTCGGTTGTAACACGCCGTATTTTTGTAGGAACATGACTGCCTCCATTTCAGTACTTGACAAAGCATAACTCATAATTGAAGGGACTCGATGAAAAACAACAGAAAACAATTAAAAGGCGATCTATGTGCAGGGGCTGGTATCGCTGGTTGCGAAATCTGATCATATGCAGGTAAAAAAAGTCTTGGCTTTGAGCCAGTATGCGAAATCTGATCCACATGCTTCTAAAGCGTGGTGGCTTGGAGCCAAGGTCGTGCTGCACGAAGTTTGATATTCTTTTAGCAGCTACAGCGCAATAAAATGAAGCACAACCAGTTGAGCATGCAGGATATCAACAGAAAATTTGCTGGATGGTCAAACTATGTCGAGAATACAAAAATACCACCTGCCTATAATGCTAACTTTCATCGACTATGAAATAGCATTTGATAGGGTCAAACGAACGCAGTCCCTTCAGCTCTTGTCGATCAAGGTATAATCCGTCTTACATAAAAACATTATCAGACTGCTATTGATAACGCACCATGAAAATACAACTCTTTCATCGACAATACCCATTAAAAAGGGAACACATATGGACCGGCCATATAGTAAGAAGATCCGACGACGGATGAACGAATCGAACTGTATAGTGGACTCCACGCGAATACAACCCTCCCCGAGGGCGACCACTTACACTTGAGAGGATGTGTTCGTAGAATTAATCAGTTATAATCGCACCTGCTGATGGTTAGATTTCGCAATTGATGGCTCACCAAGCCGTCCATTCTCCCCGTGTCTATAAATTAGTACCAGACTGGACGTAGACTTCTCGAGAGGGATAAGGAGCTCTGCCTCGATACAACGAGAGGCCACCGCGATTTATGGTGAAAGGCTAGGATATTCATCCAACCACCTCAAGATGAAAACTTGAAGACGTATGACATGACGCATTCTTCAGAAATTGATCAACGCTGAGAGCTTTGTCCTCTATCATTTTAGTTGCAGCTGTCAGTCTTCTACAAATCAAAGTATGGAACTCGCATCAGCCGCCATGCTGAAATCAAACCACCACTATGGAAGCAATCACGAGAGAGAAGAGAGAAATGAAATCTGTTGGGATCCGTACGAGAATTCGTACGAATTAGATTTTGTGAATACGGATGGTCCAAGTATCCTAGTAAGTAGTTAGAGAGGTAAATAGAATCATTTGAAGCTAAATCGTTGAAAATCTCCAGATCTATGCTATCGACTAATTACAGAGCGCCAAAAAAGAGCAAAAATTATGCTTTTTTATGGAGTACTGGAAATGGGCGCAGATAGGAAAAGCAATATTCATATTATCTTCCGTATGGGCATTCACATGGCAACATTGGCTTCAATACTTAACACTTATATGTAGCTGACATCGGCGCGTCGGCTTCCAACTTTTTCAAGAGCTTTAGAAAACCTCAACAGTTTAATTCAGACAGATTTTTTGAAACTACTCAATGTGGCAGATATTGCTTTTAGCAAATGATGATAACTGGTTACTAAGCTCAAATGCCATGATAATTATGAAAGAGTGCGAGGTGGGCTGAAAAATCGTTGACGAAGAAGTTTCAGTAAATGCACTGACTCCTTAGGTGTTACAGAGCCAATATAGTTGCCCGCCTTCGTTTGTGATGATGCAATAGCAATTCTAATCTCTCACAAATGAAACATTTTCAGTTGAAAAAATCGTCGACATGCGTTTTATAAGAAATTGGTAGGAAAAGATAGCGATTATTGAAGCAGAGTTTGATGCAATAGTAATGAGTTCCTAGGGAGCAGGGATCAAGTTTGTTCATCTGTGAGGCCCCATTAACCTCTCCTATTTAACCCGTCTGCTGAAATCCTTTGCTGACGGAGAGGTGGACTGATAGTTATAGCTAGGATTTCTGAGAAAATTTGACCGGAGGATTCAGAAATACATGAGGATTGATATGACACTACGAATCCGCATATGGCGAAGAAAAAGGGAATATGTGAAATGGTCATCGAAAGGGTAACTGCATAAAAAAAATTGGTTTTGTTGCCAGACTCAGAAGTGCTACTTCTTACATGACTGGAAATGCTTCGAGTTGTGGCAGTAAAATGGGCATGTATGAAACACGACTGACGTAACAAGGAACTTAGGCTTCTTCAGTCATCTTTTTTTAACGTTTTGTTCCTCATCAAAATGAATGTTTATGGTTATCAGTTTTTAATTCTTGCGTTTCTCCACGATGTGCAGACAAAACAAAATAGCTTATGAGTTTTCTATGCTGAAGTCTCATTCAATTTGTAAATGGTAGAGACTCTTCAACTGTTTATCACATTGCTCCATTGCTTCCAATCCGTCTCATTTCTTCAAAACTCCGAACTATTTAGGTGAGTAACCGAACGTGTTTTTTCAATGATAGAAAATCGATGCGGCTCATTTTAAATCGTCACCTTTCAAAGTAATCGGTAATTGAACTAAATGGTGGACACTGATTTCGTGTTTGTTAGGTAGTAGGTAGGTAGAACACCGTGAGTCATTTGCAAAGGCCAGATATGCACTCATCAGCATCCATCTTCCGGAGTGGGGCAAACTGGCGCCGGACTGGTCGCGGACTTCTTTGGGAGGATAAGCAGCCCTAACTCGATACAGCGGGAGGGCCCCGCTAGTCATTGCGAAGACCAGATATGATGTCAATCACCCCAAACGAAGTTAAAACTGAAGACGAATGCCTAGCTCATCTGTCAGAGATTGACCAGCACCGAGAGCTTTACTCTTTCTACTTTCCCCGCGGGTAGTAGGTATCTCTCTGATTACAAGAGCACGCCACTAGGTGATGTAACACTTGCTGATTCACCTAACGGCGGAAAATAGCCGCCCTGTTTATGATGTGAGTTTATGGTTACTTCGATAGTTTGACGACTGGACTCTAGAGAAACTCATCCGTCACTTCGCAATATTACTATCCAGAGAGCGATGGCTTGGATGTATTAGTGTATAAAACATTTCACTCAGTGTATTGCAAGGATTTATAAAGGAAAGCTTGCACGACTTTAAGTGAGTAACATAACACTTGTAATAGGAGAAAGAAAAGGTTCATTGCAATCGCAATATCTTGGCGAGATTATTCCGACTCGCAGTGAAATAAATCTTTTCTGTTTCTGTCGTTCATAAGGAATCGAAGCATCGTCGGCACTTTATACATATGCTTTCTTAAGACTTTTTATGAAAGCCGAACGTAACTTAATACGTTGTTCCGTGTTGTAACAATTCCGCTTTGTGGTAGTCGTGTGACCAAGTCGTTTCACGATGTAAGCGTTTCGTTTGAAATAGATCCATATTGTTTCAGATGAACTGATGAGTGAACAGTACTTTTGCTTAGGCTTCTCCCTGCAAATCGAATTCGAATCTGTACCAGGTCGGTGAATTTTGACTATTCTTTTTATGAAGTTGTTAAATCAAAGATCTTGTCAGAATAATTGTTGCAAAATTTCATTTTATGTGCGTTGCTAATTAGTAGGCGTTAAGTCACTTCAGCGTGAGTGGATTCTGGTATGAAAGTAAGGAAAGCAATGTCGGGACACTACTTCGGTCGGATGCTGCTCCTTTAACAAGTCTCAATGTGGCGCTGTGAAGACCGATATTGCAGGAAGACCAATCACCGTGAATGCTTAACTCTAATCAACGTGGGTCTGATAAAGGTAAAACATTGATGAGGATGTAACATGATTTGAGCTGTTAGGTCTAGTGCTATACAGACGCCTGTTTCGGCCTATTGGGACTCTTCAGTAGCACTCTCTCTCGGCTCAGCAGATCCTCTGAGGCTAAGCAATCTTTTATAAAGAAATCAACGCCTGCTAATAAGTCACCCAAATAAGACGATGGAATTGCCTGACATTGTGGTGACCGGCAGTAGAGCTTGTGGCTTTCAAAATGAATCATACCTCTCCTTTCGACCGCTCTTTTATAGACCGGCTCAAAACGATATAATCTGATGAGGATATATCATATTTTGAGCCGTTTAAAAGAGCGGTCGAAAGTAGAGGTATGATTCATTGTAAAAGCCACAAGCTCGACTACCGGTCACCACAATGTCAGGTAACTCTATCACCTGAGTTGGGTGATTTACTGCTCGGCGTCACCTCCTTTATACATGATTATTTAGCCTCAGGGGATCGACTGAACCGAGGGACAGTGTTACTGATGAGTCCCACTAGAACGAAACAGGTGGCTCTGTAGCCTAACGGCTCAAAACATGTTAAATCCTTATCAATCATATCGCTTTGAGCAGGTCTATGAAAGAGCTCTCAATAGTAGAGGTATGTAATAAATTGGATTGTTAGCCATTACGGTTGATGACAACCTCGTGTGAGCTCGTCAGTTCGAAAGGCCTAGATAACCCATAACTAGATTGAAGATAAGTCGAAAAGGAACGTTGATTTTTTGGATACAATACAGCGCAAAATATCAACAAGCTTTGTTCTGCGTTATAGCCTCTTAAACGCACAGATAATTTTTATAGATGACAGTCCATTAAATGTATGATATCTTTACATCCGAATAATGGAAAACTCAACAGAAAGTTCAGAGAATTATTATCAAGTAGACTTGGCTCCGGCGTATTACCGTGGGAAAGCTTTCAATCAGGGTTTTCAAGTTAAGCGATTTGAATTTCTCACTATAAAAATTTACGTGTCCTCGTGAGCAGCATTACGCTACTGCTCAGAAAACGCAATTTTTTTTAAGTCCATTGTATTGACAAGAGTTCTTCAACTTGAAACGTAAGATCTATAGTTCTGCTCATGAGAACTTGAAGACATAGTTTACGCAGTTGAATCATCTGCTCTTGTACGAAGAAATCCTACATACTAAATGTAGCTGAATAAGCAGCTATGTGTTGTTCTGATTAGGACAGCGGGCGACGAGCCCATAATATTCTGTTTCCGTGTTCAATGCTTGACCGTGATGTTTAGAGGATTCCGGTGGACAGGAAAAAAGTATCACCGCTGCTTTGTTATGAACTGATTAAATTATTACTATGCTAAATGTTAAAAATTAGACTGTAAAGCGCAATAATGGTTCACAGAGGGAGAAGGATAGGCAAGATTTCAAGCCATCAAAAAGGCCATATTAGTGGCTCTCACACTATTATTTCGAAAGGTCAATTTTGAGGGGGAAAGGAGGGAGGGAAAGGAAGACAAGGGAGGGGGGAGAAGGAAAGGGAGGAGAGAGAGGGAGAGGGAGAAGGAGGAGAGGGGAGGGCGAGGGGAGAGGGAGAGAGGAGGGAGGAGAGGAAGGGAGGGGAGAGAGAGGGGAGGAGGGGAAGGAAAGAGGGGGGAAGAGGAAAAGAGGAGGAGGAAGAGAAGGAAGAGGGGGGAGAAGGGGAATGGGGAGAAGGAAGGAGCAAAGACGGGAGGAAACAGGGAAAAAGGAGTAGGGAAGGGAAGGGGAGAAAAAGGGAGAAAGGAGGATAGGAGAGAGAGAGGGGGGGAGGAGGGGGGAAGAGGGGCAAAGGGAGGAAGAGAGAGAGGGGAAGAGGGCAGAGGAAAAGGAGGGAGAGGGGAAGAAGCGAAGGGGAAAGGGAACAAAGGGGGGGGAGAGAGAGGAAGGGGGAGGGGAAGGGGGAAAGAAAAGAAGAGGGAGGGGAAGAGAGAAGAGGAGAAAGGGAAGGGGAGGGAAGAGGGGGGGAGGGGGAAGGGAGGAAAAGAAGGGGAGGGGAAGAGCATGGAGAAAAGAGGAAGAAAGAAGGAGGGGGAAAGGAGAGGAGAGGGGGAGAGAAAAAAGAGGGGAAAAGAAAGGAGGAAAGGGGGAGGAGGAAAAGAGAGGGGGAAGAGAGGGGAAAGAAGGGAAAGGGGGGAGGAGGGAGAAAGAAAGGGAGGGGGAAGAGAAGGAGAAGGGAAGGAAAGGAAGGGGAGAGGAAGAGGAAGAGGGAAAAGAGGAAGGGAGAAAAAAGGGGAGGAGGAGAAAAGAAGAAAGGGAAAAAAGAAATAGGGGGAAGAGGGGAGGAGGAAAGAGAAGAAGGAGGAAGAAAGGAAGAGGAAAGGGGAAAGAGGGGAGAGAAAAAAGAAAAGAGGAAGTAGAGAAAGAAGGAAGGAGGAAAAGAAAAAAGAAAAGGAAGGAAAAAGGAGGAGGAGAAGGAAGAGAAAGGAAGGGAGGGAAGAAGAAAAGAAAAAAGAGAAAAGAGGAAAAGGGGAGGAAGAAAGAAGGAATGAAAAGAAAAATAACTATATAAAAATCTCGTGCTTTAATTAATCAACACGCCCCCGACAGCACGCACCTCTCTCCTTCTCTCTGGCCTTGCCCCCTCATGCTCACCCACAGCGGCTCCCTTCCCCACCCTCGTCTCCCACATCCTGACTCCACAACGGCCCCTCATCCACTCTTCTAGAATATACCGTCCATGAATCTCTCTTCTGCGGATCGGAGCAAAGAGAGAGCAACGGGCATTAGGATGACTATTTAAGTAAATTGACACACGACATAACCTATCTAATTCTTTACTATACCTCCACTAGGTATATTCCTAAACAATCACATACCCTCCCGCCACTATCAAAAATGGATACATAAGCACCCTTAAGAGACAACTCTATGTACGGAAGAGCGCTAGTAGTGCCGTATTCGAGGAAGAGTTTCCGTCTCACCCTCCGCTTTATACGTGCGAAGCCGCCCGCCGGGTACCTTCCTCCTACCTCTAGCGGCTCAGCCCCACATATCCCTCCTCCCTCCTTAGCTAATACAACGGCCGGAGACAGTTTTGTGCACTCCCCCCCCCCTCAGTGTTTCCCTGACCTTACCCACAAAAATCTAGTATGAATAAACAACTATCAACAGTATCGTTTATTTCATGCAAAAATAGCACAACCTATATGTCCAACATTAGATACATTGTTTCCGTATGGCCTTCTAGAAAACAAACATGTTTTCAGGTTCTGTTTATCATCAGGCTTGGCTCTCTTCTATTGACCCTCTTTGTAGCCATTCAAGATGGCTATTTTTACGCTTTCAAAGCTATAGTATTTCCATTCTCCCATACTCCCTAACCGCTACAAAACACTTACAGCCGCTGGATGCATGTTGGAACAAGCGCTCTTTTCATTGCGAAGGAAGGCAGGGAAAGAGAGGTAATGGAGTCTGACTGATATATTATTTATTATTAACTGCTCTTTGACGATCTATTTTGATCATGTGGCTACTTTCAAAATGGTTGATATCTGAATGTTCAAAGAATGGAATAGCCCAATTTCTCGGAGCTATTTCTCTTGTAAGCTCGGCATGAGTTGCAACATACGAGGAATTTTCTTTACGACACACACCTACATCTTAAAAGCTACAAAGTTAAAGGCAAATTGCCATAATACCAGAAAATGTTCGCAAAAAATGTGCAGTTGAAACAATAAAGAAAATCATGCAATTTTAATTTCTTCTAGTTAATGATATTGATGTTCATTTTGAGTTTAAAATGGTGCAGAACAATTTGTGTGGAACAATATGTAATGGATATGTACTACAGTCGAAAAATTCTACCAAGTTTAACTTTTCAAGAAAAACTGTTTTGTTGGAAGATTAATGGATGCAGGAGTATGCTCCATAGAGTTATTGCGCGCTTTCCGGCTTGCCACACACAGGAACTTTAAAAAACTATTTTTTGTGTTGTATTGAGCAAAATATATTCTCAAAAGAGTGCATGCAATAACTACTCAAAAAACTTAACTCTCTTGCTACGCATTTACCCTTTTTACTTGCAGGTTTTTTAAAAAATCATCTTCTTCTTTACAGCGACCCGCGCAATTTCCGACTAATACTTCGCTGGAAGCACGAAAAGCTTGTGAACGGTAGAGAACAACTCGATGATCAGACAGTGGTTACGTCTGATCTGAAGTTGTTTTCAAAGTAGAGGGAAAAATTTATAATGAGTAACAAAAATCTACTCAAATGTGTCCCACGAGAGCCGACAAGCCTTCTGTTCGTGTATATAACCGCGAGCAGCCACTTACTGCGCATCGTCCCGCCATCTCATAGACTAGCCAAAAAAAACACATGCCCGCGCATGTAAATCGATCTACTTCCCTGCTCTGCTATTACAGAAAAATCGACTTTTCAGATAGAATCACAGTATTGGAATCGATAAATCTTAGATATAGGAATGATTATTGATAGTCTAGAAGAGAAAAGCTCTGTCCCATGCTCAAGAAGTCCTCTATATACGCGAGGAGTGGTGAAGTGAAACAAACATGTTTTGTCCTTTTTGATTGGAAGTGAATTATGAGTAAGAAACCTATTTCAAAAAGCGGCCACGTGGACACAGGAGCCAGTTAATTTAAGCATCAGGTAATAATTATTGCCCACACTCAGTTATAAATATTCACCTGCTCCAGCGAAAGGGATAGATTTTCAACCCCGCTACCCAACGGAAAAATACGCGTTATATATTATGGAAGATTACTGTGTAGCATATGCGCCCAATCAAATTCAGACGCTGCAGCAGCCGGCAGAACGATAGGACAAACGTTCGAAGCCATAGTTCATTCTCGCGACCGTTCACTCCTACTGACATTCTTATTGTGGCAGATGAGAAAGCGACATTGGAAAAAGTCAGTTACTGTGACACTCGAGTGCACTCACTATTGCCTTTATGAAGGTGAGTCGTGTACAATATGTTATAGTCTCCATAAAAAGATTAAACCCTTAGAAACGGACAGCTATAGAAATCCATGCGCAGAGCAAATATTCGCGATCCCTTCGCGAATCGTTGTTAGTTTTGCCTGTCGTTTTGCTATAGAGTTTCCGAGTTTTCTTGCATTACTTTAATGAGAAGAAAGATTTCCTTTATCGCGCATATGCTTTTGGTTTACTAGTATATGTGGGTTTTTGTATACGAGAAAAACGTTGACTTGCTAAGGAAGCTATACTGAATTGATGTCAAGTCAATAAATATTGGAAGATCACAAATAAGAGTACTTTTTCGATTCTGACCGTTCTAGCCAGTGGTATTTCTTCACACATGATATACCCATTGAGTTTAGAGTTGATGTGCAAAACGTTTGTGTCATGGGCGAGATTAGAACCCGCACCTCACTCTGTCCGGTTAACATCTACTGACACCTATTTGCCACACTACTCTTTCTACGCTAAAGTTCATTGGACATCATTGAACAAACAGTTGCACAAAAGCTTTTGCACATTACTCTGCATCAGGGGTTATTTGTTGAAATCGAGTAACCAACGCTAGAAAGCGGGTGAATAAAAAGAAAGATGATTGATCTTAATCCTTTATATAATCTCGTCAAGCGTGAACTGATTCAAATGTCGAGGACCGATACTCGGACCAGCCCGTTGAGGCATGGCGGTAAAACAAATAAAATGCGCCTGTTTGTAGCATAGACATAGTGTGCATAAAAGGGCGCATCAGTTTTTTAGTAGTTGTAATGGACTAGAAGCACGCGCTCTCGAAAGGAGTGAAGGTGCTGAATTCTAGTCCCGTTTCTGGAGCAAATAGCTTTGCGCATTGCTCTCCAACATTTGGAATGGAGTTTATTTGGAACAAAATAATATGTAAATCATACGAACATATCAGAATAAAAAACTCATGTTTTGCTACGTCCTTAGGTTTCATCATGACTTAAGGGGCCGTCATAGTGATAAAAATTGGATAATAAGAGTGTAATTTACAACAAAAATGATAGTATGCTGTAATGGATTTAACTTCACCACGATAGACTCTCCCTGTGACAGTGAGGGTATCGATCATCGCTTATTTCCGATTGTTCGCCAGTGCATCGCGTGAGAGAAAGTTGAGTAGTGTACTTATAGATAGTGGAGGAATCCTTAGCGTAAGAGGAAAATCGTGTTTGAAGAAACCACTTAGTAATAGGTAATTTCCTGTCATAGTCATACACCACGGGATAGAAAGGATAGAGGAAACAATCGTGTTGAAAGACAACAACCATTAAGTAAATAGGTATTTCCGGTATAAGTCATTGTATCAGCATGCCCAACATTTTATTTCATAGTTGGTTGTGACAATGTTGGATCGTACTTTGTAAGGGAAGTCCAATATTTGAAAGAAATCGTTGGAATCGGCCAGTAGTTGCATTAAGCTCAGTAGTATGTTGGATCACTTATTGCATCCTTAGCGAGTGATTTGGTAAGAGGAAGGAGTATAGTAAATGATGCCTGTCATAATGCAAATCTGAGGTGTTTCGGTAATGTAGGACATTTTGTGAATTTAATGATTTAAGGGTATGGTAGATTAACATCACTGGAGCTTTTGGAAATGCTTGTTTATATTTTTGAAAAGGTTTTGATTGATATAAACGAGAGACCAACTTTCTCGCATAAGATGCGGTGAATTTGCTAAGAGCCGTATCACCGTATATGTTGTATCTGAAAAAAAATATGACTGGAATAAAAATCTTTGATGAGCATTTGAAGATCAGCAAAAGCATGAAATTCCGATGTACACATTGACCTCGTGAAGTCACTCCAGCCGGACTGTCGATGCAGATCAAAACACATGGCGAAGTAGATCGGAAACTAAGACATATTAGTCCACAGCGTACGAAGTTGCAACACATTTATATTCGGGCCTGCAATTGTTCCCTTTCCAAAATTTTGAGCATCACTTTTCAATGATATGTTTTATCTCTGCCCTATACAGCTAAAACTTGAATTGCTCGTTAGTGCACAACGTTCTCGACGCTTTGTCGGTCTTGTAAGCAGCCGAAATGTCGTCCCTTCGGACAAGAAGAGTTCTGTGCGGCAGGTTAGCACCGCCACATAGCCGTCTGGAGAATGCACAGACTCTTGGCCAAAACCATGTGCTGATAGCTTGGCAACACCAAGAGGCTCTGTATGAGGGACACATGCAGAGTGCGGAGATCAACGAAAAGAAACTTGAGACACTTCAGATAGGAGGGGCTGAGAGGCGTCGGTAGTGTGATCAAATGGGGCCCGGACGACTGCACCGCAGGACAAAGCCAAAATTGGAGATGCTGCTGTAATGGCGTGGAATGGACCACGGAATGTGTGAAACAGTTCGGACTTTGCTGGCGAAGGCCCTGTATTTTATTGAGACTGATGCGCGGCTTGTCGGGCAGCGCTAGTTGTGCCAACAAACAACATATTCTTATGGCAAGCAAGATGGACCCCCACTGGGACAAACTAGATGTGAACATTGTAGCACGATGAAGCGATTCTTTAGCGTCATCTATGCAGCATGAGTCACATCGCGCACGAGCCGAAGTTCCTCCACATGTAAAAGATTACTGGCAGCCACCTATCCAACCTTTAACTAATAACCCCTAATTGGGACCCAGGGATATCATGCCAGGAAATCGATTTCTCACACTTAGAAAGTCGCTTGCATTTCACCAACCAAATACAAGAGATGTTACGGAACACGACAGAATTCACACAAATAAAAGTACTTCTAGAGCTTGGATCGACAGGCACAGCAATTTGTTACAAGAGCTGGTGTACAAACCCTAGGAAGAGGACACAGCCATGCATTGATAAGTCGTTGGATACCCTTCGAAAGGAAAGAATTGTGTTCTTTGCCAATACCTTCCTTCTCCTCAAAAGGCACAAGTGACGGGATCATTTAAACTCTTCAAACGTCGTAAGCCTAAGTCCAGGAAGGTTACAGCTTTATGACAGATTGTGGTACCAAAGTGCTTGAGCTGGCGACAATGGACACTTCGAATGACGAGTGTCGCACTAGATAGCCGGACGTGATGATGGACGCTCACTGAATACAAGTTACTAGATGAATGGAAGAACACCTTTAATAGTGCACCGACAAACTGAGTTACAACCATAGTGTGTATCCTCGCTGAGGGACCCCCGTTGTCAAGAAAAAACACATACTTGACTGTGGGAACAGAGGAGGACGAAGCATACATAAGGATTTGCGAGGGAAGTCTATGAAAGCCAGAAAGTAGGACAAGGAAGCATCAGTTGTGTGCTGTACGGAATAAAATGAAAGCGGCGCCATGCGTCTTGCGGTAGATTGATGGACGAGGAAGAAGGAACACTTATCACCTGATTACACAACACAGCAGCTACCTTGATAGATCTGAGCGATTAGGATAGGAAAAGTTTGAGTGACTAAAGTGGAGTCACATATAGCAAAAGAAGAAAGGGGTTATGTCGGACTTCGCCGACAAGATAGCCTTGACTGCACCACGGTTCATGCATTCAGGGAACGACAAAACAAACAAGAAACGCGAAGCGCGCTCTTGTTGCTTCTATTTACTTCACAAGATACAATTCATAGTTTGGTAATATTGCCTATTCTCCCATTGGGCCATGATTTCTGTATGCAAGTGAGAAGGGATCACATAGTAGCGCCTTTAAGTCAACTTTTTGTTCAATACTCACAGCGAAGTTTTTTGGTAGTATTACAATATAGTTCACATTAGCCGCGTATTATTAGCGCAAGTGTGGTAGGGAAGTGCTCATCACTGGCGAAACCACACATAAATGATGAACTGATGGTGGGCTCAGCACGTCTTTGATCCGTCTGGATCGTAGAATCGTGAAACACGTTTGTTTGGCATTTAGAGGGGGATGTGGTAAGCAGCAACTATATTTTAGTACATGCGGAAGGCCACGGAGTATCGGTAAAAGTCATAATGATGTGGAAATCAATCATCTCAAACATAATGATAAAGTGATGGATAAAAGGCATTTTCTTAAAGTATGATCGAACCGCCGGATCCTTTTTTTAACATCTGACATTTGTTAAGGGCTTTTTAATACTGTACTGTAAGTAATGTCGGGTCCTGTTTTGTTGACATTTTTCTATCTCGTATA
>JAHQIW010006809.1:0-14111 GCA_019055375.1 Parelaphostrongylus tenuis | reverse complement strand
TTGTGAAACGCGAGTGATTGATCAAGATTTCTTGAGCAAAAAGAATAACTTTTTGTTTTGTTTTATGTACATTAACAGTTTCTTGATTGAGGTAGTCTTGATGGTTGGACGTACAAAATTTGAATTCTTCCACTGTTGTTTTGAAAAAAAATGTATACACGAATTTAGCCTTGGAACCGACCTTGCTCGGCCGCCAACACCATCCTTTATAAATATTTCTCTACTATATCGTCTTGACACTGTGAAAAAGAATGCCTCATAACTGTTAGTGTCTACTGTTAGGTCTGGTCTCTATAGTCTCAAGGGATTCTATCATCTGACTTGCGCTGGTTTATTACTCGGTGTCGATTCTTTCATAAGGCAGTATGGCCTCAAGGGATCGGCTGAGCGAGGTCTGTGCTACTGGAGAGTGCTAGAGGACAAAACATGCGCTTGTCTAGCACTTAGACGTGACAAACTGCTCAAAACATGTTATATCATGATCTGCTGTTAGTCTTAATAAGATTTCTACCTACCGTCTTCTTAAGCGTTCATATTGTTCTCAGCAAAGATACTGTCATCGTCAAGTCGACTATATTCTTTATTAGTGTTATATTTAATGCTTTTGATGCCATTAATCCTTAAGGCTCCTGCTATGCTCGATATCATGTTAATAAAAAAAGCATTGGATGTGTTCGATGTAAAACGCATTTCTGCTCAGAGTGTTATGATTCCGCACATCTCTGTAGCTCCAGCGATGTCACGTAGTTGCTGTTTGTAATCAAGAAATAGATATTTCGTAGGCATTTCTGGTATCTGTATTGGACTGAATGTATTATCGTATTATTTAAAATGTATTACTGCTTTTATTTTTTACGTTATGCTGAATATAAATATACTATCTTGTCATAAGTTGCAGATTGCTGAAATTTGTTGTAAAAAATTACAGACTGTTGAATGAATGGTTATAAATAAATTATATACATTGATCGCTTGTGTTGCGGTATTACTATGTGAGATATGGTGTGATTTGTTGTGCCAGATATTCGAGCATATTGTAGTGAAAACAAAAAATAACACCAAAGATCCTACAGTGAAGTGTTGTGGTAGGGGTTCGAGCCAGCAACCTTCTTCCCTTTGGACGGGTGCCGAGTGGCAGAGGAGTGAACAGATGCAATTTGGAAGGGGCAGGGCGCGGTGGAGCCGAACACGCCCAGTTTGGGTCTGCGGAAGTCAGTCGGTTGAAAATTCATCCGTGGTAACATAGTCGACGGACATACGTGTTTTGGCGGTTTCACCATAGTCAGTGCCGTTTTCTCATTCCTTCACCTCCTATCATAGCGATTGCGAACCGAATAATGATAAACTGCTTTCAGGAAAACTTTTCCGTAACAGCTTATCTGCAGTCGGTACCTTGTGGGTGCTATGAGCAATACAGACACAAACTCATTCCCTATGATAATGGGGCGAGTCACTGAGAAAACGGCGATGATGATGGCGAAAATCACCGAAACGCGGTTTCTGAAGACCCTTTTGCCACGGACAATGTTGGCCAGGCGGGGGAGTCCTGGAGGACGTTCGTTACTGATGCCATAGACTGTTGGGGGAAAATCGGGGACCGATTCCGCGTCGATCACCTAGCCGCTAGACCATCGGCCCTCTATTTTTTATTATTAGTCACTCTTTATTGTCTCATTACTTTTTGTTGTTGACCATAACTTTACAAGATAGTATTATTAATAATTATAATTAGTTATTACATAATGCGATAATGTTATGTGGGAAAACTTCGAACTTGGGACGCGTTTCATCCTTTCCGGGGCGCGTGGTGAAAGAGTGATGACAGAACGAGCACCGGTAGTGCAATGATTAGCACGCGCCACAGGAGGAATGAAACGCGGGTTCGAATCCCATTCGACGTTCAAAGTTTCATACATCACTCAACATTGCTAAATGTATATTCGTTACATCACACCACTGCTAAAAATAAAAAGGTTGAACAAAAAGGTTCTTAATGATATACTTTTGCTGCTACTGTCTACCACAAGTGACATAATTATTATTATTACTACTCAACTTGGAGTCGGGGTATTTCATTGTTTTAAACACAGAAGGACAGAGCAGGAAAATGAAAGACCGAAAATAAGATGTGTTTCAAACAGAAAATGTCCAACAGTTTGTCCCGAAACGTACAAGTTGAGACTAACTCATGTAAATCTGTTGAATAGAAGAGAATAAAAGGACATAAATGTGTGTGAATAAAGTAAGATATTCAAAAGTATTGTGCGCCTTTCGAGCGATAAAAATCCTATTCTAAAGTCGTGAAGTGGTGTAAAACTAGGAGGATAAAGCTCTCGCTAATGCAACTGAGAGATGTGTTATGCATGTGCCTTCATCAAAAACGTTCGAGATGACTGGATGTATACTAGTCCTCACAATGGCTCGCGGTGGCCTACCGAAGTATTGGATCAGTACTGCTATTACCCCAGACAAGGCTGACACCAACTTATCGATCCGGGAAGAATGGAAAGACTGGTGAGGTGTGAGAAGCTGGACTGAGCTGTCGCCTATCGAATGATCGACCACGTGTGTGTGTCGTAGAGCATGTGGACTACTGCGCCACACACGATCAAATGGATTGCTTAACGATGAAGAAGCTAAACAGAATTCGGGAAGCTAGCATATTTTATAATAATTTATCAGAGAGAAAGATGACTAAGAGTAAAAACACTGAACATACCCGCTCTCGCTGAATCTCTCTCATTAGTTCCTCTTCTTCTCGTTGCCCCGCTATGCTATCCCTGTGTATTGACCCCTTAACAAGCCAAAATCTAACTCATCTACTCAAACACCTAATCAACAACACTTCGCTGATGCTCAATGTCAACCTAAACTGAGAATGTCCCAAATATTGTGACGCTGAGCATATAAAGTTGAAGCAATGAAGGATTTCAAACATCATAGAGAGGCCAACACATTTGAGGTGGCTCGTACTCGCTTTTGTAAACCGGTCTCTTACCTCCAAACTCAGCATAAAACTATTCAGGACATATCAAAATGAAAATGGTAATGCTTCCTTCGTCTAAAAATGGATGTAAGATGTAAATGGAAAGTGAAAGAATTGCCCATATGTAAACATATATACATATATACATGTACATATGCATGTGTGCACATGTATGTACATATGCATATACATATATATGTATACATACGTATTATGCATATATATATATATATATATATATCATATGTTGAAGTTGACTCATTGATGTTTCACGAGAGTACAAGCAACCACTCTGTCTCACTTTCATCGATCTGAAGGAAGCCTTCGATTAAGCGGAAACAGAAGAGGTTATAGAGGCTCTGGATAACCAGGGCGTCCCTACTCGGTACATAATGATCCTTCGTGAGCTTTATAAAGATTTCACGACCGAAATATCTCCATTCTACAACAATATCACCATTGACGTAAGAAGAGAAGTTCGACAAGGCGATACAATTTCGCCAAAACTATTCACTGCCACCCTACAAAACGTCATGCGAACATTAGAATGGAACGATATGGGAGTGAAAATTGACGGTCGACAATTAAACGATCTTCGCTTTGCTGACGATATCGTTCTCATAACACCAAACATCAGTGAAGCGTTACAAATGTTGATTGATTTCGATAACTTCTGTGGAAAGATTGGTCTTCAACTGAATCTAACGAAAACAATGTTCATGAGGAACGGATGGATTTCTAATGCCACATTCACGCTCAACGGAACGACAATCTCCAAATACTCCAGTTACGTCTATCTAGGTCGTGAAATCAACATGATGAACGACCTAGCTCAAGAGTTGAGCAGGAGGAAACGTGCGGCTTGGGGAACGTTTAAGAGCATTGAAGATTTAGTGAAGAGGACAAAGAACATCCGGACTCCGTGCCCACCTTTACGACTCGACAATTATCCCTGCCCTGACGTATGCAGCAAAAACCTTGTCGCTACGTAAGCAGGAGACTACTTGGCGTTATTGAACGTGCAGTCGAAAGGTCGATACTAGGAGTATCCCGTATCTCGCAAATGAGAGAAAGGATCCGAAGTTCCGACCTACGTCAACGATCGAAAATTAGAGACTCCGTTCTATACCCATAGGATATCGAAAATAAGGTGGGCCGGACACGTGATGCGCTTCAACGACAACCGATGGACGAGAGCCGTTACCGACCGGATACCTCGGGACGTCAAGCGCTCTAAAGGAAGACCACTGACCCGTTGGTCCGATTTCTTCACGAAAGCGATAGAAGAAAGTTGTTGTGCTCAACGAACCCCCAGAGCGAGGAGGACTCACTGGGCTACTCTTGCACGCGATAGGGAGAATTAGAAGAGCTGCTGGCACCCGCTCGAGTCACTCGACGATCAACGGGACGACAGGTGATACAGCTGAAATATAATTACATGGAACAAGCAAACAATCATGATGCCCACAGTGTTTGACGTTGAATGTGTTCAAAATTCTTGTAGTCGATATCGAGATCAGTATAAGCCTTCGTTGGAACAGAAGTTGACGATGATGACGCAAACCAACTACTATAAACTAAGAGTAATTAGTAAAATAATCTGTAGACTTCTGAAGAAAAGGAATTCACAGAAATCTAGAATTTACAAAATGCACTCAAAAATGCCTACATGAGGTAAAATTGGGACTAACGAAGCACGACCCCGAATAGTACAATGAATAGAGGAATTTTACAATCAAAAACAGAAGGACTAACTAACGTTGTGAACCTTAACATAATAGAAGACGATCAACATTGACAAGTATCAAATCACCTCAAACCCGATGATGTTCGAATCCTCGTTATGTCATAAATTTTCCGTTTCTCATCCGAACCCAGAACTTCATAAGCAAGAGCGACCTGCATAAACTTGACAATAAAGGCCTCACAGATTAGAAACTGCTCTGCACTGGTTTCGAAAAATGTGAATAAATTTTAGAAAAATGTACTATACATCAAAACATGGCGAATGATTTGCAAAACGCTCGACTCGAGGTGGGAATTGAACCCGAAGCTACTATAGGATATATTGAAGGCGGAGTGGAAGTAAAGCGATAACACAGTTGTGTAGTGGTAGCACGCGCCTAAGGAATGAGTAAAACACGGGTTCAACTCCCGCCTAAGGTCGAATGTTTTGCTTGTCACGTAACGCTGTTATATGTATATCTGAAACATAGAATTTTGCTCAAAAGTAGTAGAAATAATAGATTCATGAAAAAAACCGATGAGACGAACAGGAAGTATGCACTACCTGGTGGAACTTTGCTGCTGCCTCATCCTTATTATCACGATTTCGATCCGGATGATACTGATTCGATTGCTTATAATAGGCTGCTTTGATCTCCTAAGTAGACAAAAATACATCAAAAGCTCTAAGTGACTAAAATACGCAGAGATTTGACTCTGCCATTTATCATTCGTGTCATTACTAGTTTGTCACTAACACTGCTCAGCCTAACATGCCACTTCACTGAATTTATACGGATACTTTGTTGTACAGGAGCTTTTTTCCTCATTATTTGTTAGCCTTAACTGAGACTTGGACCGTAATGACACCATAGTACCCATGTAGGACTGAACAGTCCTCTTAGTCAACTGTTCGGTTCTTCACTGGCATGTAGTTCCACTTCTTCCCCTTACCTTTCGCTAACTGAGCAACAGAACGACTGCATCAAAAAACCCAGTGGGCCCCATTTTTCGGGTTCTACAGAAGATATTTACTGAATTGAGTGCACACAAATATCGCGTTTCGATCGAGCGTAAAAAAGTGCTGTTCTAAACGTGTGAAGACCCCATTCCTGTAAATCGGATAAACATCAAAAATTCCCTCCCGTCTAAGATACAAGCTTAGACGATTCTTCTAGACGCAGAAAGAGAACCAAGTTCTCGGCATTGATCTATCCTGAGAAGTACACCATATCCGTCTTCATCTAGCACCGTTTGAGGTGAATGAGTGCACATATTACCTTCACAATTACTCGCGCTGACTTACCGCTGTATCCGCCATTGGTGCCATTTCATCGAAGCTCGGAGAGATGGGAGCTTTCCGATTGATCCATGGGCCATGAGCTGATCGCCACTTGTGTGTCGCAGAGTACCTCTAAGCACTGTGCCACACGCAGTCCTCTGCACCGTACTCTGTCGCAGTATATGATTACTTAATAACACTGTGAATAGCACTCTCCCTTGTTCCTCCATGATCAAGCAGAAAACTGCATAAATCCTCACTTATACCGGCAAACTCCTTAATGGTTCATCGCTTCATTGTCGCTGGGATGTGTTCCTAGATGTCGGATTGCGTGGTACAGTGGGGGTTCAACCTCCTGCAGGGCCACCCAAGCTAAGAAGGAATCTGGCGCTTCCACTCGGAAAGCCCAACAAAGAGTCAATCGTACCAGCCATGACCGTCGTCATGGTAGCTACTAGTCATAAAGTGGTAACCTATATCTAGACCACAAGGGCTGACGACTGCTCTAATGCGGTGACGACCTAAGGAAATTCGGATGGGCTTAACTCGGAACCCCAGGGAATAAAACAGCTAAACTAGCACATTTCCATTTGCTAGTGTCCGCAAAATTCGTGAAGACGGATCATCCAAGTATTCGAGCACACTGTCACAAAAGCAGGTTCATATATCTTAGTACAGTAGTGAACCCTCCAGACTTACGATTTTCATTCCTTAAGTACCTAACGCACCGCGTGGACACCATAGCGTCCATAACCGACTTGGTCCAAGATTCCATATGAACACCATGGTGTACACACGGCACCTCATGCATCAGAGTTGTGTTCCAAATAAGTATATCTGCGGAATTTCTCAGTTACCAAAGTTACTCTTTCCCCTAAAATTATCTCCAAATACTCTTTTTCTGGCTTTGCCGTATTTAGGCATTGTAGATAACAACCTTCAAAGTGGCTCCCGTTTCGAGGCCAAGCACAGCATAATGATCAACGACTGGTTTTGACACGAATGCACGATGTGAGGACGTTCTGGGCGCTAGGCGTATAGAAACTCTACGTAACATTGCACCAACGACTCGATTATAGTCGAAGCTTTCTCATTGAGATTCACTCTGAAAACACTCCAGTTTCTCGAAGTTAATCCATAACTCCACAAATATTGCGACACTACCTTAAAACGTGTAGTAAAGTACCTAAGAAACGTTGAGTGGGTGCACAAAACAATCGAACTCTGGCGGGAGCTGAACCCGCATTTTAGCCATTACAAGGGCGCGTGCTACCACTACACCACCAAGGCCACCGCTTTGCTAACACTCTTTTTTCAACATAAACTATCGTAGCTGCGAACAACCAACCTTCAACGGGTTCTATCTGGGAGTATGCGATAGTTTAATAGAATGCTTTGAGTATTTCAAAAGGTCTGTTAGAGGCAGTTAAAGTGCTAAGACGTACGTTCGGTGTTCTCGAATACCTCATCAGTAGCGCATGCTTCTCGGTTTGCCCCTACTACAGTAGCAGTCGGCGTCGAAGGTGTAATAGGCTGGGAAAAAGGTCCTGAGAAAATGCTTGTAAAACATTTATTTATGCACCTATTACACCCGAACAAAGACAAAACTAACACTCAAAGTACTCCTCTTCAACTCATCAAACTTTTTGAACCACCTGTACACCGTACTTTTGCCAACTGTGTGTTCGCCTCAAGCCAGATTGATGCGTTCACTTGCCACCGTTGCATCTGAACCCAACAGCCATCCGTGCATCATCAACAACCTAATTTGCTCGCTTGTTAGCTACATTTTGGAATAATTAGATAAATTATACACCAATCAACGCAGGAAAAGACGGGCTTCCAAATAAGCCCAAAAACAGAAAAAATGGCCGACACCTAAAAAGGTTACAAGCATTTTCTCAGAACTTTTTCCCCAACCTATTATCACTCCTTGTCAAGTGAAAAGATCACTTGATGTGGCTGGCATCCTTCAGAGTGACTGATCGTAAATTATATTTGTACGGCTTACGAGAAATCCGCCAGTACACATATCAATATCTTCCAATCACTCTGAAAGAACGCCACATGAAGTGGTCTTTTCACTTGAGAAAGAGTGATACATCTTCGGCGTTGCTAAGACTAGTTACAGGGACGAACCAAAGGGCATGTACTATTGATGAGATGTGCGAGAATTTGGAAACGCATGTCTAGCACTCGAGATACCTTTAACAGACTTCTGAAAGGCTTGAGACATTCTGCCAAACTATGGTGAATTCTTAAGTGAGATCTCAAAAAGTCGATTGGAAGGTGTTGATATACGATAGTTTATATCGCAAAAAGGGTGGTGAAAAAGCGCTATCCTCTCTGTTGTAGTGGCACAACGCGATCTTTATGAGTGAAGGCAGGTTCAACTTCAGCCTAGAGGCAAATGTTTTATACACGGCTTAACATTCTTAGATGTATATTTTACAACATATAACACTACTAAAAAAAAGAACTTTTGCAGATTAATATATTTATTTCTAACATTTATGTCAGTGAATGATCATCTCGATGGATTTTATATGCAATATGCCTGATAGTTACTTTTGAGCCATGCATGTGGTCTGTTCCGGGCACTTATACAGTACAATACACGTGTTTCAGCCTTCGGCCTTGACAGTCGTCAGTTGCACAGTGTCTTTCGTCTGAGCCCAGTAACTTTTGGTGGAGCACCCCCCCCCCCCCCCACATAGAGGAATCACATACGCATGCTTTACACGCGCCATCAAGTAAAAGATATCACTAAATGGGCGATGTTGTGCACTCGACTGCCTTTGGCTGGTATTTGTGAAATATCATGCTTCTTGTTTCTAGTCTTTTCTTAAGACCACGCTCAAATTCCACTACGCCTGATAACTATTTTTGAGGGGACGAGTATGCCTGCGATTCCTCTATATAGGGCTCCCCCCAGAGGGATTGGCTCACACTAAGGGGCAGCGCACAACTGACGAGGCTGCAAGGCCGAAACACGTGTGTTGCACTGCAGAAATGCCCATAACAGACCACATGCACGGCTAAAAAATAATTACCAGGCATAATTTGCGCGTGGTCTTCGGAAATGAACTCGAAATGAACGGTACGATATGCAGTGGCCTGTTTCCATACGTACGCATTGGTGGCAATGCGCATCGTCCAGAATGCGTAGAGACACACTCGACCAATCATCAGGGCGTGGTCGCCGAGTCTCGAAACTGTGCTTGTACTCCTACTCCCTGTGCGGTACTTCTAAGCAGAGCATCTTTTAGATCCTTTTCTTTTTGAGAAGAACAATATTAGGCTAGTGACGATGTTTGCTGCGAGGGAACGAAGTGCAAGAGAACTTTCGTGGATGACCGGGTTACTGAAAAGTTGTAGATCAAAAAAACCGTTGAGGTCGCTCTTAAGTGAGGGAAAGGGCTTACTGGTGTTCTCACCATACCCAAATTAAACGACTCAGTTGAAGAAAGCAGATCATAAGGGGAAAACATGAAGTGGACGAGGATTCTCTTGGGTTAAAAGTGAATGCAGACGAGCCCCCTGGAGGAGGTTTCTTCCAACGCTATACGGTATTAGGGAAAGTCCGTAACCACACAATGTCAAACTGTTTCTCTCTCAGTAGCTTCTAGCGACTTTAGTCCTCCAATTTCCTTAGCCAGATTCTCTATCTATCTCTTTTCTCTCAAGTTTTCGTTTTCGATCACGGACTCCTTCATCGCAATTATAATGAGGCCACAATTGCGCAGTGGTTAGTGCTACGGTGAATAAGGAAGCAAGGTAGAGAGCGACGCGCAGGTTCGATCGCTTTCAACGCTCCTTTGCAAGCAGTCAACGAACGTCTTTGCGAACCCCTTGGCTCGGCTATCTCTAGTGTGGCAAGGAAAGTCAATACTTATAAGTTAGGCGGCGACAAATTTTTAAGCCGATCTCATTCGATGGACAGGAACTTTTTAAGGGAGTTTCAATAATTATTACAAAGCTTGGATTTCTGACTACAGCTTCATGTCTCCGGTTTTCCAAAACACCCTTTCGTAACACTGTAGCATCTTAAATAAGATTTTGTTTTACACTCAGCTTTCGCCTTCATTTCCATCAGGCGTATAAATCGCCGGAAACACGAAAAGCTTATCAGTGTGTAGAGAATTATCCGTACTATTAGAATCTACGTTTCTATCTGGAGTTTCTGTTGATGTGGTGAAAAAATACCTAATTAAATAATAATGTTTCAAACGCCACCCATCGATCACCCCGCCCTCTGCCCCGCCCTCCCGCTCCGTGGATTGGCCGGTAAACAAGGTCGCCGGAAAGGTTCACAGCTGAGTAAAATGTGAACAGAAGCCACAGTGGTGGCTTGTTAGAAAGATGATCCCCTGATCTACCGCATAGCTGGAAAGTGATCGACCACACTATGCGTTGAAACTGCGGCAACTATTGTTATTTTATTGAGGACTTTTTCACCGCATTCACAGAAACTTTATTCAGAGACGCAGAATACTGATACTACGAAGATTTCGCTACACGTTGATATGCCTTTCGTGCTTTCAGCAGATTATTCCCATGGCAAAAATGAAGGCCTTAAGCGAGTGTGAAACAAAATTTTATTGTGGATGCTACGGCGTTATAAAATGGTGTTTTGAAAACAGGCGATAAGGAGGTGTGGACAGAGATTTCGGCTTTTCAATGATTACTAGCACTCCTCTGAAGAGTTTCTTTCCAACAAATGAGATCGGCTCAAAGATTTGTCGCCATCAAACGTATAAGTGCCGGAAAGTCATCTCGACCATCGTTCCACGACATCCGTGAGGAAGACGAAATCCTCCAGCTTTAGCCGATGCATTACGTGAAACGTTCGAAGACCTTTGTGCAGGAGGAATGCAAAGAAACGAAGCGAATGCAAGAAGTGCTACGATCTGCGCATTGAACTGTAGTAAAGGGCTTTGTAAACTTAATGTAGTAAATGAACAGATATAAGGGAAATCGTTTGGTGTAGTGGTGAAAGTGACACGTGCGTGGCGTATGGTCGTTGGTTCGATCGCGCGTCTCAAGTCAGAGGAGCCCTTCCCTCTTCCTTTCCTTCTCACCCTAATCCTTCTCCTCCTCTTACTCTGTCCTCATGCGATCACAAATTTATATCAAGTTTGCCCTTAGATTACCGATGGATATCAAGCTGCTGCATTGGTGGGCACAAAAACGTCAGTATTCAGGCTTGAAATCGTTTGAATCCTCATCTAAGTTCAACTCAGCCTTCATTCGTACTGAGTAGATTACGTCGTCCTCAAATATTTCATAAGTATAAGGACCCAAAGCTTCTACTTCCTGAGAATTCGTACTACTTATAGCATAGTTCTCGCTTTCATAATACCTTCAAAGTGATAATTAACCGTATATTTTCCCATAAGAGCGCTTGTGGCGCTGCGGTTAGAGGTGCCCTGCGTTCCACCCAAGGTTGATGGTTCCATCTCGCGCTCTTGGCTCACCCGGATATGCATCCGTTCGTGGTCGGTGAGATGGTATTAAATGTGTTTTGGAGGATGATCAGCACTCACTCAATATTATCGGTAGGTTGCCGCGAGTCATCGTAAAGGTCAGATATCCTCTCACGACCACCACTGATAGGCCGGCCACGTCGCGCCATCGCTTGCGCGACACTCGCAGGGCGGGGCATCTGCGTCTTTGTGCGAGAATGTTGTGCTTTCTGTGTCTCCGCTGCCATGAGCGCCTTTGTTCTCATGATACGAGACGCCGCCATTACAATAGCTGAGAAGATTTGACGTCGCGTAGTGTGGGACGAAAGGTCCCACATATTTTCAAAGGTTATTCGTTAATCACTCAAACGAGCTAGGAATTAAAGAAGACTGCTTGGCGTATACATCAGAGACTGATGAACGCCTAGAGTTTGATCCTTACTGTCCTCTATATCTCCCATAAGGCCAGTTCTTCCTGAATTTAGTGCAATTAGATCAGCCGAATTCTATTACTCTCTTTGAGTTAATGCTTCGCAACTTCAGTAGTTGTCCTTACCTTCTAATTTCATGCGTTAAATAAGTCTTGTTTTCTGAAAGACCATGGTGCTCGTGTTATAGACTTTGCAACGGTTACGACTCCATGGTACTCAAGTCGATTGGATTCGTCGGTAGAGGACTATTCAACTGTGCTCCTACGGTGGGTATTTAATGTTTAGAGCTCTTCCTTTTTTTTAGGCTTCCTTTTCGGTGCATTTCCTTTATTTCAGGTTAATTTTTAGCTCTTTATGGATATCATCTTTCCGCTCTTTTCGAGGCTTTTGATAGTCATTAGATAGCGCAGATCTCAGCCATTTTGATATCAAATTCAATTTCTAAGAAAGCGTTATTGATAGCAAAGATCAAATTGACTTTTGCCCTTGACGTCCGTTGCCACACGTCTCTCGAATTGCGCTACGCGCACCAGTCATAGGGCGTTTAGAAGAGGTGTGAATGTTGTTATTTTTACAGAAGTACGTTCTCCATTTTGAAGAAATCTCTAGGTTTTTCGCAGCAGAATTGTAGGAGAGATTGTGTTGTATCGTTCTGGAGAATTAGCCTCTTACTGGTTTTGTAATACCAAGCAAACTGGCTGTAAAGCTCAAGCCTAAGCCTAAGCTTGAAGTGCGAGACGCAGTCTTCTTTACGCTCTCCCAGCGCTCTATGAAGGCCATTTCTAAATACTATACCTAGCTTCGGAATTACCAATTGATATACTATCAAATGACGACTGACCTATTGAAAGATCATCCCATAAGTTCTAGCCGTGCAGAAACAACGCGTCAAGTGTGAAGCGTAGTCTTAGTGTCGCTGCTGTGAGCTAGGAGGCTTTCCAGCAAGGGGTTTAACCTTTTGATTGATCCTGGAGGTCAAGAAATTGCAGAAAGGACATCCCCAAAGAGTATGAAAACTGGATTAAGTTAGGGGATTTCTACTCCTTTCTCTATGTTTAGGCGCTTGCTGCAAGTGGTGGAGTCCATCAACAGCAACGTAGCAATTACAGTTATGTTGGAATGGCCTCGGAAAGCGATGGGACATTTGCTGGTGATTTTAACTACGGCCTTCATACTCTATTATTCACCGAGCTGTTTAGAGGTACGATTTCTTCCCAATGTTTCTAGTATTTATCTAAAAATGTTGAGTAGCATGCAAAACTTTTGACGACGCCAGACGGGATTGAACCGCGTCTCACTTAAACCGGGGCTCATGCTACCACTGTTCCAGTGAGACCACCCGCTTTGCTGCCGGTCTTTGTCCGATGTAAACTATCGAACCTGCCAGCAATCAGCATTCAAGGAGTCTAGTGTGGTAAGCACGTAAGTGATAAAGCTTTCGGCATTAACCATATCCTGAGAGATGCACCATGCATTTATCTTTATCAAGCATCGTTTGAAGTGATGGAATGCATATCTGGCCTTTACAGTGACCCGTGGTAGCTTACTAATGATTCAAGTCACCGCTGCTATCCTCTCAAACAGGTCGGAGACCGAGTCACCGAACCCGGACGGAAGGAAGACGCTGAATCTTGAGCGAGGGATTTACTCGACCATGTGTGTGTGTGTCGCAGAGCATCTTCAACCACTGTGCCACACGCACTGAACTCATATCAACAATAAAGCCGGTTTAGTTCTCTCCAGTGTTTCCCCTTTTCGCAGTATTTTATCTTTTTTCGATGGTTCTGTTTAGCACGAAATACTTTTATATTGCTTTTCTCGACTATATCGCTTTTTCTAGGCTTTGGTGTCATGTTGGGACACGTTTTCATGGAACCCACCACGATCAGCTATCCATTCGAGAAAGGTCCTCTCAGTTCTCGATTCAGGTAATTTCTCTGTATCCCCTTATGTTTCGATTTTCTCATCTTTTACCATCATTTGGAAGTTGTTGAGAATGTGCATGCCTCTTTCTGTATCTTGGAGGGATACACTTTCTGTTTCATAACTTGCTGATATGACTGTTTCTAAACCATTCTTTTATGTTGAGGTGAGCATGCTCTGCGACGATATCCGTCTGGTGAAGAGCGATGTATAGCCTGTAGGCTGTGGGAGGCTATCTGCCCTGCTCAGGTTGGTACTTACTTGAAATCGTTAGTGGAAGGTCTATCTTTTATTTACGG
>JAHQIW010006808.1:0-162766 GCA_019055375.1 Parelaphostrongylus tenuis | reverse complement strand
GACAGCTGTGGCGTGGAGGAGGCTCGTTAAGAGTGTGATAGGGCAAATGCCTGAACTGAAACTGTATCCTCGAGATGCATCATGTCGCAGATGACAGGAAGACCGCAGCCAGCTCAGGTCACTTCTGGCATTCAACTATCAAAGATACTCAGAGCCAGCGACTAGCACCCACAGATTGTGGTCGGTAGGGGGGGGGTCAGGCAGAGCAGCAAGCTGTGATTTCACTCTGCTTACCTGTGCTCATCAAGGCACTCATCAATCTAGGATCAACGATTAAGAACTCATACTTTTCTGGGAAACGGATCATGGTCTAGAAGATATGGGGAAAGCTCTAACATAAAATCCCATGTTAGAGAGAGTGGACCAACTACAAACATTCACGAGGGAGACCGAGATTTCTCAAGCAGAAGCCAAATTAGCCGAAGACTCTGATGCTTGAAGTTGGCAGCGAGGTGAAACGAGTGACAGAACTTACGAAATAGGCGCACTAAGAGTAATCTCAGGCGGTGTTAAAAACACATCACTCTCCAAAGGTCTTTCTGTGTAGAGTCCCTTTGTGTAAACTTTCGATCCACTTAGTCGCAAAGGTCGTAACTCATGACCACGATAGGTTAAGCACTTATCAAATTCGAACAAATGTGTTCAATCGAGGAGAAATGACCATTTTTCGAGAAACATCAACATTTTTGGGAACTTCAGAACTCAAATTATGAGAATGAAAAAAGAGACAACATGATTGAGCGCATATTTAAGAAGTGGTACAAGGAATGCCCACCTATTTAGGCAGGAAATTTTTACTTCAGAACTACGACGATCAAAGAACGAGAAAGTTCCGTCGGAATCAGGTGCTACAAACTCAGACGAACAAGATAAAAGATCCTGTGAGTGGTAATGAATAAGCAAGAGACGTTCACCAACTGTTTGCTCATACGATACTGTGACATTGAGGAAGACCGGAGTGATGGTCTGAATTTGTTTTGTTAAACAACTGGAGGAGAAGCAGATGTGATGTCTTCTGCTCAGTATGAGTACAACTTAAAAAAAATTCCCGGTATACTCCAACAAACGATAGAAAGCATCGACTTAATATTTGTAGACACCCTATAACTCAGAGAAGAAATGGAGACCAAATTGAGTATAAAGCAATTGTACAAGTGGGTCCTAATTTTCATCTGATACAGGTTAGTTTGTAAGACACCTATGTATCAGACGGCATACCGTTCGTTTCGAGTGCTTCCTTCAGATCACAATCGAATTTCAGCATGATTGGTAGTTGTTTTTGAGTCATGGCAAAAGATCTGTTAAGGACACTTATACAGTGCAATACACGTGCTGCGGCCTTGCAGTCTCATCAGTTACACGGTGCCTTTCGTCTTTGGCCAGTCCTCTTCGGACAGAAATCCGTTACATCGAGGAAGCGCAGACGTGATATTTACATGCGCCATCAGGTGATTAGAACAAACAAGCGGACAGTGTTGTACACTCGAATGCTCTTGGGTGGTAATCGTGCAATACCACACTAGTTGTTTCGAGTATTTCCTTGAAGGCCGCGATCAAATTTCAACACGTCTGATAGTGATTCTTTCAAGAAAACACTCAAAACGAATGGTCATGATATTTCACGATTACCGGCTAAAAGCAATCGAGTGTACAACACTGCCCCTTTGGTGATTTTTATCACTTGACGGTGCGTGTAATACTACGTCAACAATTCCTCTATGTAAGAGTGTTCGCTCCCAAAAGAAATTACCTCACACAAAAGGCATCGTGCAAGGCCGATACGTGTTAATTGCACTTTCTGAAGTACACATAACAGGCTACATGTACGGCTCAAAAATTATTATCAGGCATACCGGACGGCAAATCAAACTTTTATACACACGTTGTAGAAAATGATCTATCATCTGTACTCGTTAAGAAATATGCGAGATGAAAAGAAGAGCTCGAAGATTAAAGAAATAGCTAGTATAATTGAGAAGTTAAAAGTCCTTGGGGTCATTTACTGACGGAAAACTGAAGAATGAAACCGACCTGTTTTGAACGATGTACACATCAACAATGAGAACGCAGTGGTGATTAGTATGCTAAAGTATTAGTTTTATCAGTATCAATTGCATTGTTGCCATTATTGCTTGTAGAGCGTGCTGGAACTTGTAAACTGAACGCTTAGAGTCGTATCTCTCCATTTGACCACTTTTCAATAGACATTTCTCGCTCAATGATAATCTGATAAGGATATAACATGTTTTGAGCCACTGAGTTCTATGTGCTATACAGGCGCCTGTTTCCCCCTACCGGGACTCATTAGTAGCAGCGTCCTTGGTTTTTTTTTTGGAATTTGAGCGTGGTCCTAATGAAACACTCGAGAGAAAGATGTAATATAATAAAAATACCAGTCAAAGGGCAATCGAGTGTTCAACACTCTGTTAGATAAAAATCTTTCTCGACATAGAGTGTAAAACTTTCGTATTCGATATGTCTCTGTAGGGAGAGCAGGCTCAAGAGAGAACTGACTAATAAAAGATCGAAAGACGACGGGTTCTGCCCGACTGACGAGTCTGTAAGGACGAAACACGTGTATCGGGCTCTATAAGAGCCCTTACCAGACCACATGACAAGTTGGCTCAAATAATGATGAAAGGATCTATTGAAATGTGAACGTGGTCTTAATTAAGCACTCGAAATAAAGGTATAATTACGATAAAAGTACCAGACAATGAGCAGTCGAGTAAAGAACACTCTAGGTTAGGTGGAAATTTCACTTGACATAGAGTGTAAAACGCGCGTCTTCGATGACTCTCTATAATGAGTGTAAGGCTCCCGAGAGAACTGACTATAAAAAGATCGAAAGACGACGGATTTTGCCATGCTGACGAGACTGTAAGGACGAAACACGTGTATCGGGTTGTACAAGAGCCCTTACCAGACCACATGACATGTTGACTCAAATAATAATGAAAAGAAAACTACGGTATTCGCCTCCGACTGAGATAAGAAAAGTACTGCAAAAAAAAATCTTGGAACGGCTAAAGAAATGACTATATGAGATAATATTGGCATTAACTCATGCTGGCTCGACGCCTCCTCTTGAATGAGCGGACATAGTTCACTACGTACTCCAACTGTATCCTTAGTTTAAAATGTTATAACATCCATTCGCTTTATAATTTTTTCAAATGGAAAATTTGACGTGATATACAACCACAAAAAACTCCAAGATATGACCAATATTCTGAGCTTCAGATGAGCTTCAATTCCACGATTAATCCTTCTGAGGCTCATGTACTGTTTATTACACCAACCGAGCTGAGAGTGATGGTTCAAATTCGAAGCCCACTTGGAGTTTGGGGTTTTGATCCTATCTCAACATTCTTGTGAGGTGTTCTCGAGTGTTAACGAAGATTATACGTTATGAGCAAGCAAGCAGTTTTCAATAACTCTCACGTGCATCATTTGGTGCTCAAGACTTTGCGGTTCATATGGACATATACAATCCATAGATATTGTATTCACGGTTTTGCGAAGCTATTATCCACAAGCTTTTGAGCCTTTTAATCACTATTCTCATTTCGTGGACAAAGGAGTGTAATGAGGATTATAAGAAATTAGTTTGTCGCGCTAAACTCGACTAATGTAGTGAATCATCACAGGTGTTTAACGCTCCAAAAGGGACAGTGTGATTCAGTGGTCGCCATATATTCATTCAAAATCCATAATTCAGTGGTGATACTGGTAAGCACGAAGTTGATAAGATAAGTGCCTGCTATAAAGAAGAAATACTTGTGATCTGAATTTATTCAGAAACAATGCGTGTTGTTAAGGGGGAAACATCAAGTAGAACTTCGTTATACTCGATCGGCAAAAGGAAACGTTTCAATTTACGTAAGGATTTAGGTTGATTTCACTGCTTCGTTTTATCTATCTAAATTAGTAACTTGCGCTTCTTATAGAACCCATCTCTTGAGAAAATTTGTTGTCCTTGAAAAACACACCACTCGAAGGAGGAACTAATTGGAGACTGGAAACTCAAGAGAAAGATAGACTGAAAACGTGAAATTGTCTATTCTATACCACACGATTTTGTTCTGAAAGCTGGCAAAAGCGTTAAGGTGCTGCAGCATAATTTACAGGTTGTTATATTACTCCGGGGAGAGCTCAGATTGAGTTCCAGAAGTGGGCTCGTGGACAAGGTGGAGTTCACAATCCTCCCGAATCACTCGTGTTCGAGGGTGAAGACTCATTCGGTGTTGGGTCCAACGTACAAACCATCCTCTATAACAGCGAAGGCGAAGTAGGAACCTGTTTTTATTCTGAAACTCGTTAAAATATTGTTCTTCAAGATTTGCAAAAACGAGGAAAGCAAAAGAAAAAGGTTTTGAATGTTATTTTCCTGGTTAAGTAGTGTAAGTGAGTAGTTAAATTGTAGTACATGATAAGTTAAAACTAGTAACCACTTACGTATTGTATCCTGAAACCACAGTCGTGTGCTGAAAGAACATAGAACTATGCCATGAGCAGAAATTTTTGTTGAAAAATCCATAAAGGTATCGAAAGAAAACGTGTGATTCTTTCGTTTTACTGTTTTTTTTAACAGTTGTACGATGTTGAAATATTCATCTATGATGATTGAATGGTATACAAAATCCGTTAAGATTGGTTGCTGACAGCTTCGATAGTTCGTATAGGAAAATGTAGTCACAAAACGGTGACTTTGGTAGTGTAGCGGTAGCATACACATCCCGTAAGGGCGAAGCGTAATAAGCATAAATAGCAATATTACTGCATAGTTCTGATTATCCTTACAGCTAATTTCGTGTGAATAAGTTTTCACAAAAGTTCTTCTAGAGAACTACAGGTTTTGTTCATTAACTTCAGAATCTTTTTCTTCATTATATTAAGATCTCAAATGCACTTATAACACATGAAGAACATGCTTTTAGGAGCGCGCCACACACATCCAGCGGTATGAGTCAAAGCGCTACGTAATGAAATGGTTTTTTCTCATGTCCGAGTGGTGTATTCGCTCTGTGTACTTCCATGCTCATTCTGTTCACGTAACCGTGCTCTGCTGCTATGACATTAATGCGAACATGTACTCTATCCAAATTTTCCTTAGTGGAATTTCTCGTGACAGGTGGTTTTTCCTGTGCGTTTCTGTCATATCTTTAACTCAAAAATATGTGCTTCACAAATTTCTCACGCTGACAGAGCCCCGATACGTGTCGTTGATATAGGCCAACGCGTCTGTGTTTTTGTATTCTAATTAGCGCCATATGTGTGCAACGCAGCTCGAGTGCGTGATGTTTTTTGAATTGGCTTCATCTGTTACGTATGCTAACGGTACCACTCTGAATCGAGTGGCAACACGATAGTCGTGTGTCATTGTACATGCAATTGCGTAGTTTTGCACGATCAAGTGTTGTGTGGATCCTATGTTGATGTCTACGAATTACTTGGGTTCCGGTCACACATCTGTTGCAAATATACAGTTAATAGCGACTCTGCGCAGTCAGGCGTTGTCTAAGAGAGGCGCGCAAGCGTGCCTTATTGCATATTCGACGACTCATACCAGTGTCAGAGTGGGGGGCTTCTCAACTGTGAATCTCGTATACTACCACCAGAATAGTAACACCATGTGTGTGTACTGCGAGCCTGTAGGTGAGACCATTCAACACAATGCCAAGCCTATAGCGCACTTTTCGGTGTGTGAGGTACTGGTTATATCATAATGCGACTGCTCGGACAAGCATAGGAATGAACCCGGCGTGAAACAGAAAGCGTCTTGTGTGATTGTTAAATACCATCCTCTATTTGTGACACTGACAACCAAAGCTGGCTGATGCCTAGGAAGGGAAGGTTGGTGTCCACGAAAACTTGAGGGTATGTTATGCAAGGTGGGACGAGAAGTGTAACACCATTTAAGACAGTATTCGATAAAGCTACTGGTAAATAGGACGGGAGCGGCCGTATTTTGGACTCTCTCATCGGGAGCTATTGATTGGCGTCAGACTCCGGGGCTCAACACGGGACAGACAGCGATGGCGGTCACATAGTCGGGAGCGCGACAGAGAACGCCGCAGGGAAACTGACAGGCCAGAGTCAATTCATATCAGCGTGCCAGCGCGGATCTCAAAGTGGTTGATAAATACACATTCTATGCATTTACAGATCCGGCTAAAATGATAATATGTTAAAGACGTTGCTGTGTGCATATCTCACCAACATGTTCGTAGATACAACAAAGGATAGACAAGTGACAGTCGGTGTTCCTAGTGTGCGTGCCGTAGATCGCGGACGTGGCACTAATACATGGCACTAGACCATAGCAATCACAATCGTGCGTAGCATCCACCCATATATAAAATAATTACGTGGTGGAGTTTTTCTGTGGTACTTTGTGTGGTAAATGCTGCACTCCTCGTCTCTTAAAACTCTCATTTGAAGGCATTTGTTTATATGTGTATTAGATAAGTTAAATGTCTACAAATCTGGTGTGCGTTATATCTGCTGAAAAGGATGTCGCTTTCCTCCGACCATTGATCGTGCATGACCTCGCCGATTCTCATGTCTCAGATGCCGGGATTATTTTCCGCTGCTCACAAGCTAGGCATTGGTTAACCGGTGGCAGGACGCTGGGCAGCGCGTGCCTGTTGATTCTTCGTGGAAGACTTTACAGTACGATCTGTGTAATACACGTGAGGCGAGAAAACATGCCTAAACGTACAACTGCCGTGCAGGGTGGTGAGTCACAGATACGTCGGAGAGGCACGGCAGCTCCGGTGGGGACGGGTACAGGACGGATGTTGTGAATTGGATCCGCGAAGATTATATCGAAGCGGGCATGTTCGCACCGTTCCAAGATGTTTCGTTATGACAGGAAAAACGCTCACGGAAACGGCAGCACTTGCACGCGTCACTTGGTGATGTTCGCCTAAGGAAGATGGTCGTGGGGGCCACGAGGAGGTAGCCAACCGCGGGAAACTGCTTATCCAACGAAACTACGTTGGAGAATAAAGTGTGTGTTACTGTCTGTGTAGCGGGAGCAATCGTTTCTGGTCGAGGTAGGTGTTACTACAATAAGCCAGGGGAGTGATGATGGTACGGTGGCTATCGATCTGCCGCAAGTACCCAACAGGGAAAGGCAAGACTACGTGCACTGCTTTTGCGCAAGTCATCCTATTAGTGATGGATACGGTCTACAATAAAGCGGACACGACCGGACAGGATTCACGCGACCATGATGGTAGGTCTTTTGCATCATGGGGAAGGTGGCGTAGCCTATCTATTTTTCAGGGATTCAAAGGAGGAGGAGTCGATCACACATGCTGGTGTGGCACAGTCTCCAAGGAATAAGACGAGGACCCGACATTTTTACAATTAGCCAGGATTATAGTCGAGTCAGCAACTTGATAGATATCGTTGCTGGAGAACTCTAGAGCCTGATTAATGGCAAGGAAACGAAGTCTTGAGGCCCTTAGAAGGTGCTCGGAGAAACTATCGCCACAGGAAGGTGTACTGGGGTCGTACGACAAAAAAAGTCTAGTCACAAAGCAATACGGACGTCTCGTTGCCCAGTCTTGTAATTACTAACACCTAGTAGACAGCAAAAAGCTGGACGGTGCCTCTTGTGATAGAAAAGATGGGACGACAGGTGCCAATTAAATACAAACATAGGGCGCAGCTCGTGGAACGCGAGTGCTCTACACAGACGGTACTTGAGACAGTACTCGGAGCGGATGGATCAATAAGTCCTGCATAATCTAGGGATAACTGTTTGAGTAGACAGCGACATGGAATATTGTGTACGCATCTTTTCAGCTTAAGCATTAGACACTGTTTCGACACTTCGGTCTACACGCACGAATCGAAGAGGGCTAAGAGCTCATCTGCGTAAAGAAGTTATGTGCAAAGGGGGGTCCAAGGTGGATGTGTGGACTGGTAGGCTTTCTGTGAAGTACGAAAACCAGAACCGCTTGTACTACGTTGATCGCTTAGTGAACATGTAGAGCAACTGGGGAAGGAACTAGACAGCAGGAGAGCAACATGAGCCACATTTGGACCTCGTAAGAAGCCACCGACCAGATAGTGGGCCTCAAACTTCGTACTATCTTTTCAATTCGCCAGTCCTCGTAGCGCTTTGTATGCAGCAGAGACGTGGGCTGATACTACAGCCACGTCAAAATGTCTGCGTACCACTCATAGGGCGCTTGAGTAAAATCTTCAAAAGGTCACCCGGCACTCACAACGTCTAGCCGATTTGCGCAGCCTTGCGATCTTCGAAGCTATCTGGTCTTCATGATCCAAAATATACACATCGATAGCGAAACACAGATGGGTCGGTTATATAATAAGAAGAACAGATGACAGATGGGCGAAAAGAGCAGTGGAGTTAACTCCAGGGGATGCAAGCGTCCTATTAAAAGATCATTTAGACCATGGGTTGTCATGTTTTTGGTTGACGTCAACCATCTGCATCAGCAGATGGCGACGACTTTGGAATCACGGAATGGGTCTCGTTGCGAGTTGTCCCTAGCTGACCCGTTTAGAGCTCAAATAAAGAAGTCGCTCTATTTTGCTTGTCTAACATCTTTTCCATAGCCTAGAATATGCATAAATTGAACAGCAAGTAATACATCACTAGCAACAAATAAAGCGAGAAGTGCGCATTAAATTGATGTGTAACATAATCACTTTTGAGAATATATCTTGATAGCGACTGGAAATTTTAATAATGCATAAAGCGGAACTACTTTTACAGCAACCCAATATAACTAATGTCGCTGTAACACGCTTAAGCCACAGAAGGAACGTAACGTAGCAACCTACAAAAGGCTTGAAACATCTTTACGGACTATTTCTTGATTGTTTCAAGGCGAAGTGATGCAAAAACAGTCGCTTCTAGACGAACTCGCATCTGTGGTTGTCAATGCCGCTAAGCAAAGCCTTCACTGATAGTCAGAAAACTCTTTATAGTTTGATAGAATGTTTCAAGCCTTTTAGAGCTCTCGTGTGACATCACTAATGGTATAGGTACGTTGCGGCGTATTCTCGCACGCCTCATCACTATCACATGCCTTCGGGCTCATCCATACAACTAATGGTAACGGCGCCCAAGATGTATGGATCTAGACCAAGTGAAAAGATCCAATAGAAGTTGCGGTCTCGACCAGAACATCCTATCAGAGTATACTGAATTTCAAGCGAGGCCCTCAAACACACTGGCTCGGAAGGTAATGCCATATGCGTTGTTACCAGTCATAAAATTCGTCTTTACCAGAACTGCATCAATCTTGATACGTAGTTCAGTGAATATCTGACCATAGCATCGTCTACGGATCTTGCAGTAGTATCATCGAATAAATTTGATAATAAAACTGTTGTGTTTTTTTCGCCTTCTATTCTACATTGTGCCTTTCAATAAATGAGAGTATTCAAATCGCCAGGTGATAATAATTGTGCTTATTGGCACGCTCGTACTGTGTCAGTCGCATTCTCAAATTATAGTCTATAGACAATAGTGTATAAAACATTTCTAAAGAAGCAGCCAAGCAATTGCTCTGATCGTGTGGCACATTCCACGTGATTTGCTGAAAGTTTAATATTGGTCTTGAATCCCACTTGTAGTGGTAGTCGTATTTCAGTACCCTCATCGTTGTATTTCACATCGAGTCCTGCCATGGGATAGAACAGGCAGTACATACACGTTTGTGCAAGACTGCATTACCGTGAGATTGAGGCAGGTGCTGGGTGGCATCCACGGAGCATTTACTGCTACTTTCTAACCATAGCATGATGGGGCGTGTAATTCCAGCTGCGTAACAAAAAACTCCGTGGAATCCTCCACCGTGAATGGTTTATTGTTTTCTATCTTCATTATTATCGCTGTAGTGATACATGCTAAGGAGCTCCCCAAAAAGTTCTACAGTAAATTTGATCTCGATCACAATGTGAACATCAGAAGGTATCTTCACGATAAAGGTGAGCTTTTGAAAGAATAATTTGCCACAATCCAACCCATTACAGATTTGGATGAAAAACGTGAGGATAGCTGGTATCTATATCGCATAGGTAAAAAAGGAATCAACAGAAATTTATGTGATTGTTTGGAGACTAGTAATTATTGTAGATTTTATCCTCCTCAAGTTGCTAGCTCTAATGAAGTGTATGTTCACGATATAATTTGCTCGAACGCAAAATATATATTTGTATCCAATCAGGAAAGAGGTTCAAAATAGAAGTAAGCCTGGGAGATTTGGATAGTTGAGCTTGAAAAAAAGTTTATTGGCGAAGAGCTCTATTCAAAAAACAAAAGGCACACAACATGCCTAAGTATACGAAACGAAAATTTATTACATGTCACGTTATGTGTAACTGATTGTAGTATGTAATCGCGAAATATATATATGGAAGGGCTTTTTGACCTCATTGGTATCGTTTTTATTGTGAAGCTCATTTTCACACAAAGTAGAGAAATAAGGATTACATCTATAAGCATTTTTCCGTGAAAAAACCACGGTAAGGAATGTCTTTTCGCAATAAGTAGCTTTCTGTCTGCTTCCTGTATGGGGCAACTAAAAAACTGCGTATACGATTGGAAGAGTATTGAACAATGAAAACGAGACAATCTGTAGCCTATTTGTGGAGTACAAATTGCAAAAAATCACAGCTCTATCGAAAATGTGACCTTTTGCTTGAATATACATATAGACGTTGTACGAGAATACATTGAGACGTGATATTAGTATACATGGTTTTTGAATAATGACCATATCCTTTCAGAGAATGGAGCACAAGAATGTTGTCGGAAAACGATTCCGTAAGCGTGTATAATAAACATTAAACGTATATATATCAGAAGTAAGTTGTATAAAGGTGTCCACTTCGCCAGTGTACAGAAATTTCAATGTTTAATGAGGACGCGGAGCGCTGATTTGCTAAGAAACAACTATGAGGACGATTTTCTAACGGAAGATATCACAGTATAACCACGAAGAAAGCCGCCATCTCAAAAAAGTGCTTATAGCATTTATTTCATATAACCCATTCGTAGCTATATAACATGCAAAGCCAATACATCCGGCACTGTCCACCTCCAAAAATTTGATTCTCTGAATTTGTAAAAATTCTAACCTCTCCATGGATGTATATTAGCAGGGAGGAGCCTTAAAGCATGATGATACAGATGAGGCGTGCGAGAATACGACGAAACGTACGCACACCGCAAGCCATGCCTTTATGAAACCTTTGAAAAGCTCAAATATTCTAATTCAAAAGATCGACTGTTTTTTGAAACCCCCAAAAAAACATTCAATATAATCCCAAAAAAAGAATGATTTAAGCTCAAAAAAGGGGTTGGTACGCCAGGGTCATACACCAGTGTTTCGGAGGTTCATCCTCCTCATCAGTGACCCCCGCCCCACATTCAGCCCTGCATTGAAGCAAGGAGGGAGGCGTATGTGGTGATGGCACAGTGTACTATGACACTGTACCATCACCACCTCTCAGTCGATGAATGTGGGGAGGGGGTCACTGATGAGGAGGATGAACCTCCGAAACACTGGTGTATGACCCTGGCGTACCAACCCCTTTTTTGAGCTTAAATCATTCTTTTTTTGGGATTATATTGAATGTTTTTTTTGGGGTTTCAAAAACAGTCGATCTTTTGAATTAGTTTTGATCTAACAGCAAAAATCTATCGACTGAGAGGTGGTGATGGTACAGTGTCATAGTACACTGTGCCATCACCACATACGCCTCCCTCCTTGCTTCAATGCAGGGCTGAATGTGGGGCGGGGGTCACTGATGAGGAGGACGAACCTCCGAAACACCGGTGTATGACCCTGGCGTACCAACCCCTTTTTTGAGCTCAAATATTCCTTCAGATTATACTGAGCACTGAAATGAGATATTGCGATACTTGATTGAAAGGTATTGCTACATATGCGTCGTAACATCCGTTAGCCATGCAGCCAATCCATTACCTGAAAGAACGCCACAATAAGTGATTTCTTCACTTGACATAGAGTGACACGTCTTCGCCGCCAACTGCTAATAGTACTAGGGGTGAGGCATAAGGCATATGGTACCAACGAAGTGTGCGAGAATACGCCAAAACGTACGTATACCACTAAGGATGCCTTTAATAGACCTCTGAAAGGCTTAAAATATTCTATCAGATATATATATATATATTATATATATATATATGTATATATAGCTAGCATACTGCTGTTTACAAATTAGATTTTTTTAAATTGGTATGTACAAAGCTCAACAGAGTCTCAAAAGTTTCAAGGGAAAGAACGGCGGTCGCGGACGACCAACGACGCATTGCGAACATTAGCGTTTCGTGGACAAAATCCTGTTTGAATACTCACTCCGTTCCTCGTTATACTTTCATCCAGCAAATAAGTGGTTAAAAAAATATGACAGTGACTTCTCAAACGTAGAACTGTCAAAAAGATCGAATAAGAGCGCTTTTATCATGTTGGCAGAGATCTACAGATCAAAGCCCTTTTAAAAAATAAGGTTTACTACGAGATGTATGTAGGTATTAACACAGAATGAGGAGTTACTTTTGGATATTCACACACCAGAATTACTGCCTATTGTCGAAAGTATGGTGAAATCTTCAAAAAACGGAGTAATTGCCTTTTATTACCACATATCCAAATGTCTTGAAACTGCGGAAGCTGAGTAGGTATATAACTTCAACGACAAAGTCAGTATCGCTGTTTGCTAGCCACAAACAGCTGGGTTGAACGAGAGGCCGATGCACAGAGAAAAGTGGATTAGAAAGAGAAAAACATGTATTCTCAGAATTTGAAGAAGACGTACGTTAGGCGTATTCTTGCACGTCTCATTAGTGCCATGTGCCTTTCGGTCCATCCCTACAACTAATAGTAGGGGTACCGAAGAAATATCACTTATTATGGAACATATGCAACAACCTCTTTCAATCGACTATATATAGACCTCGTTCAAAATATTGATATAATTTGATAAGCTGTTTTGAACCATTAGCCCATGCAGTCGACAATCAGTCACTTTGAGAGAGCGTGACATCTAGTGATCTTTTCACTTGAATAGAAGTGATACTTCTTCGACACTGGTACTATTAGTCATAGGAGTGAGCCGAGAACTATGTGGGGCAGATGAGGCATCAGAGAATACACCGAAACGTACGTATACCACTAGGGATGCCTTGGTCAGATCTCTGAAAGGCTTAAAACGTTCTATCAGATCATATTAAATTTTCAAGCGAGGTGTCAAGCAAATTGACTGAAAGGTGGAAGAAGACGCTTTTTTCAAAACCAGATCCCTAGATAAAGTTTCACTCTGTGATCTATTGTTCGTGTTATGATTTGAGTATTATCTAATGAGGGTGAACACTGTAGATGTCAGTAGAAGTGATGCAATCAGTTTGACGAGAGTCGAAAAAAATCTATTTCCACAAACGCAAATACAGGAAGTTTTAATCACAGAGCAGAACATCGGAAGCAAAAGCACCTTAGCAGGAAGTGGAACTAGTAACTTTACATTGTTATAGGCATTACTTGAGCATTGAGATGTTTGAAAGTTTTGGACTAACATTTTAGAAAAGTATCTGTATCAGTATAAAATTACAGAAAAATCGGAGCATATCGAATGTATCTCGGTAACATGACAGGAGATTTTATGAACACGTGCAGGGGGAGAGATCTGCTTGATTTTTCATAAATGAGTTCAGTTCTTCGAGAGTTAAATGACAATTTCTTAAATCCCTCCATATTGAGTTGAAGAAGCGCAATTGTTAGATAGCAGTAATGGCTATTCCGTTAATTCTTAGTCTCTTAAAGAACGAATATATTGTGGCGGCGATTAGAATAATACATTGAACGCGTAGGAGAAGCGTCTTCCTGAACTTCTCGAGTATTATGGAAATATAAGTGACAATATATGCAGCAAACTAAACGGTCACAAGCCAACAAGAAGTGACAAAAGTCTAGAGAAAGCTGTCATCAATAATTATGAGAGAAGTATACTTTTTCATTAGTCCTTCTCCAATACCCTTCATACACCATACAAACTATGTCTAAAGGGATTTGAGTAAGTGCTCAAAAGGATGAAGCTCTGTGCAATGATCAGCCCCCAAAGGATGCATGATGCCATGCGATCGCCTTCGATTTTTAGCCTTGTTCAAGGTGACTGGATGCATATCGTGGCCTTTACAATGACTCGCGGTATCCTGCCGATGTATCAAGTCAATTCTGTTATCCCTCCAGACAAGTCTATTGCATTTATCGACACCGAAGGAATGGAATGCTTGGTGAGTCTCAAGCGAGAAATTGAACCGAACCATCAATTTTTCGATCGTGTGTGATCCAAGAACATCACCAAGCACTGCGCCACACGTGGTGTAAGTAAATGCTTATATGACTCAATAATGAGATATGCTCTACATAGGACACTTCTGGATCAAGAATTAGGTTCACCATCACGTTATTGAGAAATATGACAAAAGCAAAACACCTCTCGTATGAATTATCTCCATCATGTAATAATGCCTTTTTATGAAGGAACGGTGCTGACCGATTGCCCATTCGAAATGACTAATTTTTTTTTGGGATAATGTACACTGTAGCAGACGATAGGTCATAGTCGAGACATAGATTGGTATGTCCACTTCAGTGGATTCGACTCGAAGCGATTATGATAGCCCACACCTCGTATCACCTTTGGGCTGTTTCTTTAGGTGATCGCCCTCGAGATTTCGACCTGGATTAAGTGCGATTCGAATTGATGCGCTATTATTTTCTTGTAATCATTAGGGACGGCATCTGAAATCGTTGCGATCAGCACAATTCGGAAGTGCCGTACTTTTTTCGTGATTTTACTAAGGATCTTTTGTCTTCTGCGAAACGTTTCTTAGGTCTCTTTTAATTTTCGTACTCCATGCTTTTCTATATGCCAGCCTATGTTTTTTGTTCATAAAAAACCTTTATGCCTGAAGAAATGCACTCAGTGATTGCGCAATCATACCATCGCTAGCACTGGATCATGTCAAAAATGATACTGTATGCAATATTAAATCATCGAGAACTCTTAACAAAAATTTGATTATTAGTGTGCTTCATGGATGAAGCCTTTTTGGAACTGCATAAAAAACATTGTTTTATCGTCTGTGAGTATTATTTTTTTGTCATCGTAGCGACTTTTGTCTTTGGACGTGCTCAACATTAAACTCGCTTCATGTAGTATTTTATTTAGTTCGAAGTATTCGCTTTAGTATCCTATACTTAATGCAATTTCCTCCTCTCAAATCGATTTAATGTGATCACCTGGAGCCGGTTACGGCCGTCTCTCACTACATCAGGGACCTGGGCCACCAGCTGTCTGCAATGGGTATCTTTTATTGATATCACTATGAGTAGTTCCACTTCAGTTCATTTCAATTCAATGCGTTGTTCAATTCAATTATTTATCTATAGCTATTATATGCGAAGAAGTTCTAGTATGGATACTTATGAGTTGCGGTAGATTTCTGTGCCAGAGGCACAATCGTGTTGTTGTGTACGGTATGTCTTTGGGAGAAGTTGATATGAATTGTAAGCAATGGAGACCATTTATTCTCATTCTGTCGTAATCTACTACTCGTAGATGTTGCAAGAAGAAGTTTGCCTGATGAAGAATTTGAGTTAAAGGTTTTCAATATGAACGATAGCTCAAATCTGCTTGCACATTTTTAGAAAACAAATTGTGATGCCTTCTGTTGGGTGTGATGGGTAAAAGGCCCATACAAATACTTGTGTCAGCCCTGTGTTGTAGAATATGTGTCCTCGAGCAACATTCTCACAACAGGGGCATCAGAACTATAAGAAATGAAGGGTTGAAAGTGTGTTTTACAAACAAGGATGTGGTTTCCGCGTTGAGAAGTGAAGATTTTTTTCAAAATATACGGCTTTCTTTTTTTATTACAAATGTTTAAACAGAAGTCTCTTTAGTGATGTTCCATTTTTCCTTGATGATAATGTGCTTAAATAATCTAAATTTTACTGTAAAAGTGCCGTACAGTGCACAACAATCCGCCGTGAAGTTGGAGCAACGGGTCAGCTACTCCAGTGGCGAAACGTAGCAATCTTTTACGGGCTATAGAGGGCTAAAAGACCTTTTCGTGCTATAATCACCGTTTTTCAAGCCATCGAATCAATACTGAAAGTCTAATGAAAATTCAGACAGAAACGGGAGCCGTTCGTATATGGATGGCGGAGCTGAAAAGTAGCATTCTCCTTGCTGCTGCACCACACAGGCACAGTTTCGGATTCATCGTCTGTCGAGCAATCGAACGATCACCAAAAGAATAGTAAAAGCTCTGTTCAGGAAGAAACGTCTGAATACGAATGCATTTGAATGAATACGCATTGTCCCCATAAGCTAAACATGTGTTACCAGCTAATTTCATCCTTTGATACTGGTTCGTAAGTATGCTCATTAATGAAGACTATAAAGTGAACCAAAGTGGTATAACAGAGGTAGGCGATTGGAAGAGAAGATTTCCTGTCAGAAATGTCATGATGTTAATCAATACTTAATATACTTGAGTATTCGCGATCTACGAAACTTTTCAAAACATTATTGATTACAATTCTAGACAGAAAAAAATCTTAAAAAGCGTGGTGACAAAACAATCTTCGGTGGTGCAAGGGATAGAGCACGCGTCGGCGGATTGGGTGAAATGTGGGTACAAGTACCGTCTGACGCAAATGTTTTGCACATCACTCTACATCATTGTGTATCACAGTTTTATTATTTATCATATCATGATTGAATTTAGTTAAGCGGAGGTGGGCACAATGAGTCTGAAATTACATATTACTTGAAAAAAAGCTTTTACCGAAAAAGCAAAAACGCTAGGTACAGTTTGCTAGATCATATACTGGAAAAATGGAATTGCAAATAGTATGTAGTACACGTACTCAACTCGAGTCAGCACTGAAGTTTGAACACTGCTAATTTCTCTTGATTTTATGGTTTTGATTTTTCTATGAAATCATGCATCCAGAAAGAGCGAAAAAGTAGACGGTTAAGTGAGAAACTGGCCACTTTTATGCTGGAGGACATATCTAACCAGTGTTTGGCTCTGTTTATTTCTCATGGATATATTAACATTCGACTCTGCCAAAAACTTTAGAGGCGGCTAAACTCTTATTTCTCTTATAAATTTATGGAGCATTTTGTGCGGTTTTGTAGGCAGCGCAAGGGAAAAAAGTTTGGTTATCTCAATTTAAGGGGCTGAGGCAGTGGCTACGTGTGTGCTGTAGGGCACATCTAACCAGTGCCATACACTGGCCATACATCTGACCAGTACACTATTTATCTTGACAGCAAGATTAATCCGGCGAAATTTCAACAACACTTATCGGCGGGGAAGATTTCTATTCCAATCAACATCACTGTATTTACGCTGTCAGCCTCTGCTAGCTATTGAGTAAAATATTATTTTTTGTTTACAGTTGGATAAAGAGAAATTTCAAATGTCGAAATTTATACAGAACTGAAAAGCATAAATCGCGCAAAACATGTCATGTCATCAAATTTTTTTGCACGTACGTAAAATTCATGAAGTCGTGATCTCGTTGTGTTGAGGCAAGATTTGGAGGTACAAGAGAGGCTGAAACAAAAAGTAGAAATAGTATGTTTGACATGCTAGGTCATGAAAGCATAAATCTTGCTCACCAGGATTAATTTTAATTTTAACAAAGTCCTCAGCGATATTACGAACATCTGTTTCACTTTCAATTTTCGGAACAAATGGCGCCTTGATTTCACGGCGAAGAAGTTTTTCCCAGTCTATCGGTTTGAAGAAATCATGTTGCTTGATCTCGTTAAAATCTCCCTTTGAACCCAGTCGCTTATGTCTTTCCTTTTGAAGTAGCTAAAAATACAGAAGAAGAGAAAGAGCAGCTGTAGAAACTACGAAGTAGTAAACGCTTTCACAACCATCATTATGGAGCATATTAGTGGAGCGAGTGATCTATGCGCCAAATTTAGTTTATATTTTGTGAGATCCGAGAAAGATGCAACTCTTTTGGTTTCTTTTTGAGGCACTCATTATGCTGTTCACTTCGCAAAAAAAAAAACAGAAGAGGAAAATGTATACGCAAGAAAAAGGGAGGTTTGATCACAATTTAATTAGTAGATGTTTTGAACAAAAAGCGCTCTGTTACGCTGACTAGACCATAAATTAATGCCTTTCGTGGCGCTTAACTTGTTGACTAATCTTAATTATTTATTCAGTCACTGAATTGCACTTAAGATGGATTTTACTTGGTGAAGTGCATTACACTCAAAATCACGAGAATGTTCTCAGAATAGAGTTACTAACCCCAGTAATGATATCTGTGGATGCGGCTGAAACACTCCTTCTTATTCTGAGAGGTTCATTCACAATTCTATTGTACATCTCGTTGTGATCTTTCGAATAGAACGGTGGCTGAAAAGTAGATGGAACATTGGCGGAGTATTGTAAAAATAACCTTCAAACATACCAATCCATAGAACATCTCGTATAAAACAGATCCAAGACACCACCAATCTACTGCGAGGTCGTACGAATTTTTTAATATTATTTCCGGTGCGAGATACCTCAATAATGATCCACCAAAATGTTCAAGTTGTAAGAGTCGTTAAGATTTGTAAGAGTGAACTTCACGCAGTGTAACAATTAATAATTTGGTAGTAGGAACTGACTCCGGTGTACCGCAGAATGTTCTTGTCACTGAACCTGGTGTCATACCTTCCTTGCAGAGACCAAAGTCAGTAAGCACCAAGTAACCATATTTGTCGAGTAATAGGTTTTCAGGCTTCAAATCTCTAGAATAACGGCGTTATTTTCTTAATTCCATTGTTATATACTCTTTAAAACTTTTCCATCACTTGAATATTCCCATAAAACATAGGGACACACCTGTATATAATGTTATTTTCATGAAGATATCCAAGGGCAGATGCGATTTGTGCTGCATAAAATCGTGACCTAGATTCGGAAAAGTGCTTTTCCTTTTGTAGATGTGAGAAGAGCTGAAAAAAACTGGTTGCGTTACTTTTGCATTAGGGTGCAGAAACAATCGTTCTCAAATACCTCGCCGCCATTGAGATGGTCAAGAACGAAATATAGTTTATCCTTGTTTTGAAACGAGAAGTGAAGTGAAACGAGAAATGGGTGATGAAAATTAGCTTTCAACACACTCAATTCGGCCATCACGTGTTTCACCTGTCAATATTTTCATTAGGTTTTTCTCACTCATTTTTTGAGAGCTGAGTATTGAAATTCACTATTAAAGCTCAATTCTTTTCTCGTAATGTTGAAGAACTGAAAATTCGAAAACAAAAGGAAGCTTACTATGTACGTCTTAAGAGAAGAAAACCACCTCATTTTTCTTTCTAATATGCTCCTTTGACAGTACTTTCATTGCGTAGACTTTACCCGTCTCTTTATGCATTACTTGAAAAACACGACCAAAGCTTCCTTTTCCAATTGTAGTCAAGAAGTCGAAATCAGCTGGACATGCACTAAAACTCGAAGGTGATTCGTTTCACTATGCCCATTGCGTGATATCCGCTATCCTAATTTCGAAAAATTCAAGTACGTTGTAATTTCCTTTGGTCCAAGGTCTACATGTGACTCGTCAGCATCGTCTGCATCGCCCAGCGCGTAGAACTCCCGAACGTCTTCACTAGAACACAAAATACTGATCATGTAAAACGAGAAGTGTTCATTTTGGAAAAAAAATGATGCGCTTTTCTGAGTTTTTTTGGCGCAGCAACAAATTTGTTCATGAGGAGGAAAGCACACCGTTAATTTTTGGTTCTGACGCGTTCGAACAAAAATATAGAAGCCACGAAAATAGTAAACTGGATGTAAAATACAGGTTGTTTTCTTTGCTCCACTTTATTTCAAACGGTAACCTTTACATCTGCTGTGCGAATTCAGCACGATTAGTTTTTTCGCATTTGTCATCCATCATCGACGAAGGTTTTTCTGCGTTGGGTGAACCGTGCGTTTTTTGCCCTTTGACTACTTTCGTCTTCACTGCGAATGTCCTCGAACTGATTGAGTAGCTTCATCTGGAGTTTTGTTAGCCAAGAGAGAGCATTGCATCTTGGACTGAACGGGACTGATTGACTGAGAACAAATTTATTAGATTGAGGGAAAAAATCCTCAGAACCCGCTAAAAATGCAAAGTTTATGCATGAATCTAACCAAAAACCACAAAATCATTTATCAAAATAATTACTCTAATTATCCACAATCTTCTGTCTGTCAACGAATTGCAAGCTTCCAGATTTGCTATACCATTCCTTGGGCTTTGAATTGAAAACTCCTGAGATGCCTCTTCAACTTCATCAAATGTCTTGAATCCGCGTACCCGCAAGAAATGTTCCATTGAGCGAAAAACCCAAGTCGAACGGTGCGACATCTGGACTGTAGATTGTGTGCGGCAAGACTTCACCTCCCTCCGAATTCATCGAACTTTTCCCTAGTTTTCTTTGCGGGTGAGGTTTGATATGTCTTGCTGCAACAGTGCGCGGATACTCTTCCTTCATTTTATTGTAGACTCGGTCCAACTTTTCGCAGTAAAGTTCGGCATTGATGGCGCGATCATTGGGAACAAGTTCGAAATGCAAGACACCTTCGATCCATTAGAGGCAGATCATAACCTTTCTGGCAAACGGATTTTGTCGTGCAACTGATGGCGGAGCTCGACTTTTTAGAACCCTTTGTTTACTTCGATCGTGATTGAGTAAGGTTATTGACCATTGACCAATATCTTTTGAAATATTCCCAAAAACCTACAAAAACCGATACTGTGTGAAACAAACAAAAATTTGAATTTTGAGTGGGCGCTAAAAAACTTTCCCTCAACCTAGTATACCAATTACCCCATGTCAAAAATTACGATGGGGTGGGGTAGCTTGGTAGGCCCGACGTTGAATCGAACTACTAGCGAGTTCGTGATCAGCGTCATCTCTAGAGTTGCACTAGCCACCCAATGTTTGTTCGTTTAGGTCATTGAATTGCTATGTCTCCAAATAGCTTGATGTACAAAATGCGACAAACAATGGAATTTATTCGACTCAACTTAGTACTGAGTCTCCAACCAGAACTTCGCCCAAAAACTCAAAAATTTATTTTTCTGAGTAATTGAAAGTATTAAATAACATTGACTGAAGTATCCTCCGTCTGCCTGGATGCAATTCTACCAACGCTCCGGCAACAAATCAATTCCGCGCTCATAAAACCATCATTCTGCGATGCAAACCAGCCACTCAATTCTCATCGCAAATGATCGATGTCTCGAAGCTTCTGTTAGTCCAACCAGTGCTTCAGTGATCTGAAGAGATGGAAATCGAACGGAGATAGATCTGGCGAATACGGCGGATGATTTAAGTGCTCCCAGCCGAAATCGGTCAACTTCTTTCTGTTTACTTGACAACGTGTGGCTTTGCATTGTCTTGAAGCAAAATGGCTTGGCGAAGGCGGTGACGTAGAATTGCATGATTGCAACGGCTCAGTTGCTGACAAAATCGCTCAGAGTTGATGTCCTAACCGGCTTGCAACAAATCCCAATAGATCGGCACATTTCGGTCTCAGAAAATGATCAACATTGCTTCTGGTTCAAATCGATTTGGTCTCGGTGCTGGTGTACATTGCTGACTCGGTGAATCACTGATTTGGACGACACGATCTTTAAGTGGATCTACTTCTCATCAATCCATCTAGGCAGACGGAGAATACCTCAATTAATGTTACTTGATACTTTCGCTTACTTGTAAAAATGATTTTTTGAAGTTTTGGATCAAGTTCGGAAACTTAGTTGGAGACCTGATATAATTAGTGTAAGTGAGAGTGATAAAATACACTCACTTTATCAAGTGTAATCAATATTTAGAAACTATCATGAAAAATACAGCTGCAGATTTTGGAACATCTTGGGCATTCACCGGTAAGAAAAAGTTACATCAAACTATGGGCCAAAAATTATTTATAATTAAAGAGTGACTTATTCCTTTCCCTGCACTTCCACAAATGTAAGAAAATGATTTGATTTCAATTCGCAGTTGAAAGAAAATAGGTTCGCTTCCATCTTTAGAGAAAGCATATTACGTAATATTAAACTTTGTCAATTATTGGAATCCACACATCCTTACCAATAACGAATAACTATCCTACTCTTCCGAAATAAATTTCTAATTTTCTGCATTTTTCGAAACCTTTCTTAACCAGTATTTTGCTGAGAATGTTTCATTGAAAAGTTAAAATTTTGTGAAGCACAACACAAAGTCGCACATTCTGCAAATAGCATTATCATAGAAAAACTCTTCGAGAAATTATTCGAGATTGCTGATTAGAAAAGATTTCAATTATTGAGGAATTGCGATTAAGTTCAGCATCTCTCATTTCATTCTACCTATAGAAAATTCCGGAACTTCGAGCACCGAGTAATGCTAAAGAATTAAGGGCAGGAGAAGTGATTGTTCACCCGTTTGTTTACTACTAGATAGACATTAACAGAAACGTCTTACTTATTGTAGTGGTTAGTGAGCAATGTTTGTGTCATGACAATGATCCATTGTCGACGTCTTTCTTGGAGTTTCGCGTCTGCTTGTAACAACTTCCTCTTGGGGGGTGAAGTTATAGAAGCTGGTAGGTAGTCCTTGAGCTTAAATTGAAAACTTAGGGCAGTGGTATGGTAGTGCCTGAACCAGTAGTAGTTGAATCATGAGTACCTTTAGATATAAATTCTCATAATCACGTATCTTCTTTCGAATAAATAGACCCGAATCGACTCGAATGGCAAACTCCTAAAAAAGAAAATATTGACTAAATTTGGTTGATTTCATGTGTAGTTCCAGCCATATTTTATGTAAAATATTAGTTGTATTCGCAGTCGAAAGATGTCATCAAAAATTTTTTTTTAAATTGTTATCGAATGCTCTTTTTTTTGCTTCCTTAGGAACTATGACGGAGATGACCTAAATTCACTAAAGCTTAGATCTTTGACGTTGAGACCGCTTTGCTATAGAAACTTAGGTGTTTATAACGCACAATAATCCTCTTTATTTTACCGCTTCAGTAGCAGTGATGTGATATTAAAACTACATATCCAACATCGTTAAGTGATATGCAAAGCATCTAACCGAGGAGAGAGTTTAACCCGCTCACTTTTTCGGGGAAGGGATACCAACCACTACACTACTGTGGCTCTCGCTACGCTATCACTTCTTCTGGGATTTGAGTAGTCGAAGTCATCACCATCAAGGGTTAGGTTCTTCTTGCAAGAACACATCGACGCTAGAGAACAACCGGAAACATCATAGAGACTAAGGCTAAAGTAAGAAAAGTTCCCACATATTATCTATATTTGTGTGTACATATATATGCATACATATTTGCATACATACGTATACATATATGTGCACATATATGTATATATTTCCAAATACAATAGCTGTTGGCTTAAAATGGATTTGGTGCCGATATGTGCTCACCAGACCTAAGCCATTGATTATTGGTTGCTAACAGTTTCGATACCTTGTTACACAGAAGAAATGGTAGTAGACATAGACTGAACATTTTTGGACCCTTAGATCTAAAGTTAGTGCTTGTTTCATAGCTTTGATACAGTTGGATTAGTATTTGAAAGAAATCAATTCTCCCAATTATCGGTTTGAAAATGAGTAACTGCTTTAATAAAAATGTGCCTCCTTCTATCAGCTAAATCGCCCTTTTTCTTGCATAGAATACAGTTTTTGATGCAGATAAATGTTTTGTTGCAAGGGCTTTTATATGTGTGAGAGTCGCCAAGACAGTGTACGTTTTGAGCTACACGAATGGTAGTGGCAAGTTAATCTGCTCTTTGTCGTGAAATGATGGTACCATCGAAGCAATGAACAGATGCGCCATAATTGTAGCTCTAGCATAACATTTTTGAAAAGGTGTTCTGACAGATCCTTTTTTGATTTGCAGAAGTTTTTTAATATTACATTGTAAAAATTTGTGTAGGGCGCCGTGGCCGAGTAGTTGTGATGCTCGTCGTGGCGCGCGTGGAACTGAGCTGCACCCCTAAGTTTATCGGGCAGTCAACAACACCGCCTTGTTGAACGCCATAGCCGGGCTATACTCGAGACTGCAAGGAGACTCGCTCAACCAGTATTTTATGACGATCACGAAGAAGAAGCAAAGAGGAATTAAACGCCAAAAGTACTGAGATCTGCACAGTGAAAAAAAAACGCTGTGATGACGGATCTAATAAAATATCAAAAGTGCTAAAATAATTGTTTAACTCTACGTGTAGGAATGGATTTGTGTTCTTCGGTGCCCTGAATTTTTCACGCTTGTTTTCCTGAATTCTCTGCTCCTTCGTATATCCTTCACCTTCTTGAATTACTTGAATAGTCTAGGTCCAGATAAGAGCGATATTTTATTGCAATCAATAAAAAATAATGTAGAGACTGTAAAGAATGTGCATTCTTAACGTTTCCGTTGATGAACACCATGCGCGTGCACACTGATAACTCTAACTACCAGCGCATGTGACGGGTCTCGTCTCACCAAATATCACGGCAATCACTTACCACTTTAGAATTATTTGGAGGCAGCTTGAAAATACTGCTGAAATGAACTGAGTAGAGAAAATTCCCAAGGCTTGGTCCCCAATGACATCGACGACATAAATGGCACAATCAAACGGATATTCCAATAATGTGGAGTGCTGTGCAAAAAACATTTGCGTTAGTCGGAATTCAAACCCAGATTTCACTCTTTCCGGGAGCGTTTGCTAACCGTTGCAATACCGGTCAAATAAAAAGAATTCTGACCAATTATCGATACCCAATGTCTGTCAACACAAGTGTGTTCAATGCCGATGGCGGCTGCCCCGCCAGATCGCCGACGGTTGGCTGTTGGCAGACAACGCGTTATAGCGTTAAAAGAGTGCTGTGCAAAACGAGCGTCGGTGGTGCGACGGTTAGAATACGCTCCCGGAAAGAGTGAGATCTGGGTTCGAATCCCAGTTGACGTAAATGTTTTGCACAGCACTCCACATTATTGGGTATACTGTAACATCATAACACCGCAACTGGCGGTCAAATAAAACAATTCCAAGAGGGCTTTCAAAATATGGATCCTTCGTTTCTTGTACGAAATCTTTTGCTTCTAAAAGAAGGTTATGATAAAAAATCTTGTTTTCGTCCTCTTTCCATACCCGCATAACTAAGGTGTCAAGCGCTTCGGATATCATCAGCAACAACCACCACTTCTATCGCTAATGAGTGTTTTATCTTCATCAAAAATCGTTAGAAGTAACTGAATGCAAATCTGGCAATGACTTGGATGGCTGACCATGTAAGTAGTCAATGCTGCTACCTTCCCAAGCAAACATGGTAATAATATGACTGCCATAGGTCAGTACATGATTTGGTGAGTCTAAGATGAGGGTGTGAACGGCAAATACGTCTGTATCGCTTGGCATCTTTAACCACTATGCTACACGCACCCCTATAAGGAAATTTTTCCCGATTTTCAATGAAAGAGAAATGAAAAGTAAAACAGTGTTGTGAATAATGTTATTAGAAAGTATAAATCTAGAATTATAATTACTGTGTATTTTGATCTTATAAAAAGCGAATAGGAATCAAAAATTATTTTCAAACAATATGAACTGACAAGCGAGTTAACATACCGTTTTTTTGTCGCTGGTCGTAATGATTTCACAGCTGACTGAAGGCAATTTCCGCATATTTGAGAAATTTATTCAAGAAGAAAAACTATTGCGCTTGAACATTTCTAGCATTGAATCAATGTGTTAAATAGATCAACAGACGACATTCATGAATTTATTCAATATTGATGGAAGATTTGTTTACTCTGTGGAGATTGTTGTGATGAATAACTATCAAGGAAGCAATTCAATACAACGACTTAGTAAGAAGAAGAAGCCAACTGAAGAATCGAAGCACAAAAAAAGATTATTCGTTAATGAAAATAATGATCGAGCATCGCGTAGCACCGAAACGAAGTGACAGCAATCTCTCAATAAGGGCAATAAAGAATTCATGAGACTGCCTTATCACTGCTATCATATGGGCAAAATAGTGGTACACTCACGACCAGTGGTGACTAATCAATCCTTTTTGTAAAAGCTACCGAGATCTTTAGAGAGGTTGGTATATCCTTTATGATATAAACTATATGGGTTTGAAGTAAACGATGAAATTGTCATAATACGCGTTATAAAACTCAAGATTTGCTTTATGCCTCAACTGTGTTTGTACTGTCCTTTTCAGCTTCTGGATTGTTTTGTGTAGTAGTGTTTTCAAATGTCATTCAAATCCTAACTAGACTATCAAAATTCTGACTGTTCACAAAGCAAGCAGCTGTTTTATTACCAGTAGTGCTATCAAATTCTTAATTAGCTGCGATATTTCCTAAGAAAAAACTTAGACAGAAAACTTTACCCCTCTGGTCATCTGTTCCAGCTTTTCCCTTGCTAATTTTCAGAAATGTACTTAATTAATCAATGAATTATAGTTTGGAAACAAGCAGAAATATATTATTTCTTGACATAACTATGTTAAAAGACTAACACATAAGGAAGTTCACAAGGAATAGGAAGCGGTATGCAACAATAAATCGAGACACTTAGAGAAAACCAGTTCATTAAGTTCAAAAGCGATTTAAAGAGAAGAACACCAAAAAAATTGAGCAAAACACTACGGAGAAAAGCGGAAATCTCCAGACGGTATGAGTAACACAAATAAAGAAATCTGTACACATGTGCGTGCAGTGAAATTTTACACATTGTTGATAACGAAGTGATGATGGGAACACTGTCCTGATCAGCATGTTAATGTTTTTTACAACCCGTATCGTAAGCATCTACACAGACAAAATCAGTCCGATGACATCAGAATCTCTCATTACTCCTTGAATTTGACAAGTATTAAGCCACAGTAGCTCTTTCTCATCAAGCAGAAGCTTTCTTGAATCGTTCGAGCTTCTACTGTCGTCGTTTTCACCTGACAGTGGCAAAATTTGGCACTGACTGTTAAGAAGAATGTGACGATTTCTTTCTGATATCGTTATGTTCTCCGCTTTTTTCGCCTTCGTTTTGAAATCTCTTGTGAACTTTTTCTCTTAACCATCATAAAAACTAATAACACTAGCATTGACATACCTCATAAATCAAACGATGGAGTTACTGGGCATATTTCTGAGGATCTCTTCTACCACCATAAGTGTGACGAAGTGGCGGCAATTGTCGCTTTGGTGGCTGAACACAAATTCTTTGTTAATATATTAGTAGTTTCGAAGATAGGAAATGTAAAATAAACCTATTCTTTGATATGCCGCTTTGCTCCTCATTAATTTTTTCACCTCGTTATCACTGAAGAAGTGTGGTAAGGAAGAAGAACAGTCTAATTACACCTATTCTTACTTATAGGAAGCCCTTCGTTATCAGCATTTATTTTGTTAGTTGCTAATTTTTTTAATTGTTAATTGAATAGCATTCAAAAGGCAAACATCGCTTTTCACCTTAAGTTAGCTAAATTAATAATAGATGTAGTTTCGTTAGTATTATTAAGAATGAATAATTGGAAGATGAATGAAAACGAAACTACATTTTAAAATTCCTTGAATAAAAGTCTCAAAATAATCCAACTACTACTGTCGAAAAGGTTACATTCTTTTGAACCAAGATGCTGTGGATCTTAACACGGCTTACAATCACCGAAAAAAAGAGTGTTTTTCAAAAACTTTCTACCGTGACCTCTGGCTCATGTAATGATACACATAATCAAAATGCAAAATAATGATCACCTTCTAGGAGTGGTTACATTTATTTACATAAGATAATTTTTAATGATCATGCTGCAGGATTAAGTTTCTTGCTATTTCTATTCCTTTCCTTCGTTTTGAACCTGTTAAAGTTATATAATACTAAGATATTTAAGCGACCAGCTTTTTTCGCATTGTAAATAAGAGTTTCCTCACGACTTCATGCTTCTAATGAGCACAATGAGAATCTGAATCGATCAAATTTCTACCGATAATGGTGCTTCTCTTTCGCTTAGTGATATCGTCGCCGGTCCAATCGGTCGAGCAACCGATATCGAGAAACCGGTTTCTTGTGAACGCTTGACAAAATATGCACACCGAAGCTCTGCCACCTAAAGTACACCAAATTAGCACTCGAAAAATTCTCTTAGAACGCAAGTTCCGTAGGAGAATATGAAAATAGTGTGCTCTGGATGCTGCTGAAAGACCTTTTGTCCATAAAGAGACTCTGTAACTAGAGTGATCTAAGGATGCACTCTTTTTTGTCATCGTGCTCTAATTGAACCATTTTCATCGATTTAATGAACATATTTTATTGAGGTGCTAAAATCATATATTCGAAATTTTAACGTTTGCATCTATATTTCTACTATCACGAAATTCACTCTGTGTCAACATCTGAATTCTTCGCAATTTTGCGACGAATTTTCATCAAGTTTAATGGACTTTTTATATTTGAAAAGATTTGGCACTTGTAGCTTAGATAAAATTCTCCTGAAAATGAAGTAATTTTCAGGAACACGATAATAACCATACTAACCGTGGAATATATCCAGAAAATTACTAGTAAGACGACGAACATCAATCCAACTATGTATGCAGAGTTGTCCTCCTCCGAGATAACAGAAAGTGTCAAAATAGCTATTAAGCACAAGAGAACGCCTGTACCGAGAATTCTGCAAAACTTTAATTTTGAATGATTTTCTAATTCGTTAATATATGGATCAAAGTTGTTTCTTTCCAATTGTATGGATAAATAAAAGATTAGTGGAAGAAAGAGAGTAGTGTATGTTAGTTGATGATGCAAAAATTCTCCTCGACATCAAGACTGTCAATTTTTTTTCAAGGAGCACAATTAATAAATGTTGTAATGAATATGTCTATGATCCAATCTTAATTTATTATTGTAAAATAAATCCCTGGATACTAACAGCTTTTGCATACGGATATTCAAAGGTTTATACATGTCATTGATATGAACAAGTCATATTGGCAAGTCGTTCAGGCGGCGAGAACCACGAATGTGTCTTGCATTGGATAACCACTATTGCATTAGGCATATTGCGTGATGATTATTGAATGTGGCAATAAGAAGAACAAACCTTAGAATGAGATGCGGCAGAAAAAAACGCCACCGAATATTCTTTATTCCATAGAAGATAAGATTGATGGCGACGATTTGTGCAATTGCCCATGTCAACCAGACGATACTTAAGTCACACATCAACTTTCGTAAATAAGTTACAACCCTAAATTTAGAATAATCGTCCTTAAGATAGCGGCTAGAATATGGAAACTTCCACACGAATTTCAATAGCTAGCACTTGACAATCTAATAATTTTCTGCATTTATCCAAATAACCTACTTAACGCCAAGGTCCTATTTGAAGTCAAACACTTTTCTGAGGTAATTTATGACTATCGGTTTTTTTTTACTACCATCTATGTCACCTGATAACGAATTTTCCATCTAAAGCGTCTTAAAGAATGAGGTTAATTCATCGCTTGTCTTGATGAGCAAAACACGGGATTGTTATCATATAGTTCACTTTTTTATGAGATTGGTTTATTCATTGTGTTTCTTTTTTCATTCGTATCAGTGTTATCAGTAATGTTCCGTTAACAGGAATTACTTGGTGAGTACAAATCGGCACTGAAGCACTTAAGCTCTGGCGAAACTTGTGGCATAAGATGGCCTCAAACTCGTGATTATATTATTCGGGAGATTACGAAATCATGTGTAATCATTATACTATCAAGGTAATTCCGCTCTCTTTCTCTCAGCCATACTCCATGCATGTAGGTGCTATCAGCAATCAGCTTTTGAAAGAAGAATTTAACTATTGCAATTTCGACTAATTTTCACATTAGCCGAGTTTAATGCCGATCTGTTTCTCCATATCACTCCAGTTGACGGGTGATTGTTAGTACCGCTCCAGTTGAAATCATGGCTGGGAGAAACGTAAATCAACTGCCTATACGGTGTAGTGAGTAGCATACGGTCCTATGGGAAAGGTCATCACTAGTTCTCATCTTTTTCAAAATTCATTTACTGAAAGCATCTCAACACTCTTGTGGCTGTATTTCACATACACGCTGCTATGAAGAAGATTATACGATAATAAAAGTCAACATTACTACCCACGACCGACTATTGATTAACCTCGACATTGATTGAAATATTCGGTGATTTTCCTAAAGAAAATTGGCCTCCCTTTCTTAACGTCCAACTAAATTATTTGAATGCGGCTACATCACTAAGTGGTACCGAAAGTTAAGATACAAAAGTATTTTCGTTCATTACCTCTCATCTCACCCTCACATACAGAAAAGGCGCTAATGAAAAACACTCCGTACAGGTGCCTATGTGTGTACTGGGAGAGAGTAGAAGGTGGAACCCTTATGATTGGCTCGGAAAATAGCCATTTCGAATGGTCATGAAAATTTAGTCCACCGAGATATGTTAAGAGGAAATCACGTGCCCCTCAACAAAAACTTCGCTAATGATAAGGTCCCGTTTGTGCTTCCCTTTTTTACAAATGAGAGAAGTTTAGCTGATATACGGTGTTTGAAAAGGGCAGACTTGGATGAATTAGTTGCGATGATTGGGATACCGCCGAATAATCTAAGCGTCAGCTAGTCCGCAATCTCTTCTACGATCGTCCATGTACAACAAAAAAAACTTTGAAAATGAGAAGAAAAGCTTAGAAAACTAATCTTTATTTAAAGCTTCACGAGGTTGGTATCTTTTCCCAATCGACTGCTCTTCTTTCCGGTCGATGGGTTTTCTCGATTGCTTGTGGCTGACATTTCGGCAAATATGCCTTCTTCAGAGCCTGAACGTATTATTCGTTGCAGCTTTATTTATATGACTATACAATAAGGAAAGAGAAAAAAAAATTATTTGAAAATCTAAGGTATTGTAAGCGAAAATCGATTCAGGGAAAAAACCACTCACCTAACCATCTAATCCAGGGACTAGCTATGTTGTTAGCGCCAGGGTGACGTATGAACCCGCTCCCATGTCAATAGATCAAACTATGCATAGGTGTCAGCTGGGAACCATGCTAGAAAATTAATCTGAGATAAAAATTCTAGGGCACGAACCAAAGACATCGGCGCGAAAGACCCTTGAAGCTTTTTGGATAAATTCCAAAAACCCGCAAATGAACAAAAAGGGAGAGTGCCTTAACATAACCAACCATATGGCACCTTATCTCAGATTAATTTTCTAGCATGGGTCCCAGCTGACACCTATGCATAGTTTGATCTATTGACATGGGAGCGGGTTCATACGTCACCCTGGCGCTAACAACATAGGTAGTCCCTGGATTAGATGGTTAGGTGAGTGGTTTTTTCCCTGAATCGATTTTCGCTTACAATACCTTAGATTTTCAAATAATTTTTTTTTCTCTTTCCTTATTGTATAGTCATATAAATAAAGCTGCAACGAATAATACGTTCAGACTCTGAAGATGGCATATTTGCCGAAACGTCAGCCACAAGCAATCGAGAAAACCCATCGACCGGAAAGAAGAGCAATCGATTGGGAAAAGATACCAACCTCGTGGAGCTTTAAATAAAGATTAGTTTTCTAAGCTTTTCTTCTCATTTTCAAAGTTTTATATTATTAACATGCCGAGGTTTCAAGAAAGTCGGTCTTTCGAGTTACAACAAAAAAAGTTCATAATTTATTCTAACGGTAAAGACGGTGAGTGCATGAGTGAGGGTACAGTTTATTCAATCCCTTGCAAGGCGTGCGGTGGCAAGTACATTGGCGAAACGGGTAGGCCACTCTATGTCCGTATAAAGGAACACCTAACCGTTGAACGTAATTTTAGACCAAATACCCCACTAGGTACGCACAGGACGCAGATACATGAGGGGGATGATTTTGATGTAAAAGTAAATATTCTTGCGCAAGAGCGTAAGACCTCGGCTCGCTAACTCCTAGAGGGAGTTTTGGATCCATTCCATAAACCCCGATATGAATAGTAAAGATGAATGCCTCCTAATCACGCATGCCATATCTTGGATCGATCTTTACGGATCTGAGTCAGGCACACACTTCGTCTGCGTAAGACAGTGTGGCTGGTCTACATATTTAGTGGATACCAAAACAACAAAACGGTGAGTCAAACTAGCTGATTATTTTACGATTTAAAATTGCTTAAATGTTTTTTTGTCTTTTTTTTTTCCTTTTTTCTTACTTTTTCTTTTTTCTTTTTTTCCATTCTGTTTTGGTTATGGAAGTGTTTAATTAAGGTGATATAGCTCAGTCAGACTCTTTCAGGTCACGCTCTGAGGAAAGCAAGACTGCCGAAACGTTAGCCACGGACCACTTCTATTAAAAACCTCATTTTTGCTGAAGCAAAGAAAATCACCGAATAGTTTAACATTATCTCATATACCGTTCGTTTCGAGTGCCTCCTTAAGACCACTCTCAAATCTCAACATATCTCATAATTGTTATTTGAGCCAACTTGCCATGTGATCTGTTAATGGGAGCTTGTACAACCCGATACACGTGTTTCGACCTTACAGCCTCGTCAGTCGAGCATTTCGTCTTTGAGCCAATCATTCCGGGGTGCTTCAGTCCCCACACTAAGAGTAGGCGACGACGAACGAATTTACACTGTACTGTCGTCATGTGAAACTCACCAGATTGGCTAAAAGACGAACGGTACTGCCCGACTGGCGAAGGTGTCAATGTTGAAACACGTGTATCGGGTTGCACAAGCGCCCATTAACAGATCATATGGCAAGTTGGCTCAAATAACAATTATGAGATTGTCTCCTATAGTCATTTTCAGACACGAATGGCACATTGCTTTAGGCGCCCATAGAAACACATGTGGTCGATGTTCCCATCCGCACTCAAGTCCCACTGGGCCTTTCATCACTCCGGGGACAGCGAATAGGCATCAGACTTGTCTGAAAGAGTGGCTACAGTAACTTGATATATCGGCAGGTTACCGCGGGACATTGGGATTACTGAAATGCATGCACATCTACAGGGTTTGATTAATACCGAGACCTTTACTTTCGCTTTAAACAAATTTTGCCTGTCGCAATCGAACAAGAGATTTTAATAATCAATGTTGAGAGGAAAATGGCTAAGATTCAATATGGTAGAAGATCCACCATGATCATGTAACCTTTTCGACTTTTCCGACTAATTCTAAAGCATAGTTATCGAAAAGCAGTTCGGCTTTTTTATATTCACGCCTAAGTCTTTTGGCTATAGGATTTTGATCGACGTTGGATTTAAGGTTCGCATACAGACAGGAAAGTCCATGCGCAGTTCATGGTTTTGATGCTCCCACTCAGTGGCCTAGCAACAACGCAATTTTAGGGCTAAGCACGATAGTAAACAACAGTATAAGAATGAATAGCAAGAACGAGTAGTTGAACATCACGAATGATTGTTTGAGATTGATTTTCTATTCTAAGTAAGGTTCACTAGCTATAGCGTATGGAATCACACTGGTTGCTTTTCTCAATACAAGTAGCTAGACGGTGAATTTTATATAATTCGTAATATTATTTATCAATTTTTGCAGTAGATCCTTACCTGTCGCCTCTCGTTCCTCCGATCGTCGAGCGACTCGAGAGAGCACCAGTGATACTTCCATTTTTCCTCTCGCGTGCAAGAGTAGCCCATTGAGCACCCTTCGCTCTGGGAATTCGATGAACATCATATCTTTCTTCTAAGCTTGGCGTGAAAAAATCGGACTATTGGGCCGGTGGTCTTCCTGTGGAGCGCTTGATATTCAGAAGAATCCAGTCAGTAATGGATCTTGTCAGCCGGTTTTCGCTAAAGTGCAATACTTATCCAACTCATCTCATCTTCAACAGCTTGGCGTGTAGAACAGTGTCTTTGATCTTCGATCGCTGAAGTAGGCCATAACTTCAGATGCTTTCACTCATTTTCGAGATACGGGATACTCCTAGCATTGGCCTTTTGACTGCGCGTTCAATAGCGCTATGTAATCTTTCATTCTGCTTACCTACAGACCAGTTTTCTGCTGCATACTTCAGGATAGGAATAACCGTCGAGTCGAAAAGGTGGGCACGGAGTCGAATGTTCTTTCTTCTCTCGAGGTCTTTAGGCGCTCCCTAAGCCCTCTCTTCCTGTTCAATTCTGGAGCTAGGTCGTCCATCATGTTGCCTTCACGGCTCAGATGGATATAACTGGAGCATTGGAAGATAATCGTTTCGTTGAGCGTGAATGGGGAACTAAAAACTCATCCGTTCCTCATAAGCATAGTTTCCGTTAGACTCGACAGGAGACCATCTCTTCACAAGTGTTGTCGAAATCGCCCAAAATTCGTTCTCCTTGGCTGATGCTCGGTGTTATGGTGGCGATATTATCAACGAAGTGCAGATGATTTAGTTGTTGACCGTCGATTTTCACTCCAATATCGTCCCATTCTAATGATTGCATGACATTTGAGAGAGTGGCAAAGAATAATTTTGGCAAAATTGTATTACCTTGTCGAATTCCTCTTCTTATGTCGATGGTAATATCGCATAGAATGGCGATGATGTGGCTGTCAGATCTCTATATAACTCACGATGGACTGCTATGGTGCGAGTAGGGACGTCCTGGATGTGCAGAGCCTCTATCACTGCTTCTGCTTACTTTGAATCAGAGGCCTTCTTAAATTAATGAAACTGGGACCGAGCGGTCTCTTGTACTTTCGCAAAACTTACTGACTTTTGTGAGCGTGTGGATATAGTCTGTGGTACTGAATCGCTTTTGGGACCTTGCTTGTTCACAAAGCTGTCTTTCGTCCAGTGTTTTATCAATCCTGTCTATGATGAATTTATAGACGACGGACAGCAAGCCGATAGAGCGATAATTGTCTAGGTTGTGAAAATCTCCCTTTTTGAACAATAACACGGTTATTCTGGTTTTCCACTAACTGAGAACCTTGCATTCTGACAGCTAACAAGTAAAGAGCCGAGCCAGCGTGTTAGTGAACACTGACGTCTTTCAGGTGTTCTGGTCTAATCGTGCCTGGACCAGCTGTTGTTCTAATCTTCACCGACGAGATAGCGTGTCGGATTTCGAAACGAAGAACCTATGAAACGGCAAATACATTCTCTTTTGATTCATGTGACAGTAAGAGGACATGGCTGTCAAGGAGGTCCGACTAATAATCGTGAATAATTCTGTCATTTTTCCTCTGCAAGTTGTAACTCTCCCGTGAGGGCGTCGAAGTGCAATCATCTTAGTCTTGAAGTAGAGAAGCTTCGGAGAGCTTTGTTAATGCTCTTCCCAGGTTCTGCAGCTTCTGCCATAACTGCTGCTCGTCCTATCTTCAAGGTCTTCTTTTATCCTCACTAAAGCGTTTCGCAAGTTCGGACGTTGAGATTCGCTTGCTTGTAGCTCATGCGATTCCAAGTTGACGTATCAGCTCGAGTGTCTGCGAAGACAATCGTCTCTTCTTGACTTTACCACTCTTGGCTTACATAGCGTTAACGTGAAGGTAGAGATTGATCTGGTCATATTCTTTGTCGACGCTGTCAACGACGATATCTTTCAAGAGAAGAATAATGATTTTATTAGATCCACGTTTATGGTAGTTCCGGTACTTCGATGTTCAAATATAGCGGCTTTCTCTTGTGTTCGCCATAAAAGGAACGCTGCGTGAAAGAGATGATGGTTTGATCCAATGTAGAACTTAAGATCAACAACAAAATTGGTTAAGGCACAACCTGCAATTAACTAAAATGTGGTCTTTTTCTTTATGCTACTTTTTACTAGGAGAGTCCCATGTCCCCGCTGAAAGTGAGGCTTCTGGATGTGCAAGTTATCATGGGTGGTTTTAGTCGTCATCACAACTTCATGTAGCTCTCACCCCGCTCAATCAATTCTAGTCCGTCTTTCCTAATTTGGCCTCTTCAGACGCTTTTCCTGGTCCAGTTTTCGCGTTGAAATTACAAACAATTATCTTAGATTATGCATAATCTTCTCTGAAAAACTTTTCAAGGTTCACAGGAAAGGCTTCGACTTCGTTTTCGTCATAGTTTGATGTTGATGCATAAGCAACGATGATGGTCAAAGCCAGTATTGATCCACATCATTTCATGCGCAATATAACCTAATCCGGATAGTTAGTTGTTCAAATAAATCGATATTCATGACCAAACTTGCTTTAACAAGGACGCCAGCGCGGTCCACACCTCCACGATCGCATCTCGTCTCAATCAAGGCAATGACATCGTATCCAATCTTTCTTGCTTGCATTAATGGATCTTCTACAGCGGATTCTTATGCGAATATGCGTGCGTTATGGGAACAGATCGCCACTCTAGTCCGCATCGACTTTTGCGGCTTAATTTTGCACTTGAATTTTGACAGTCTCTCCGTTCTCGTCCTTTCTGACGCTGCGGTACAGAAAGCTCTTTCGGTGTTAGGGGGATGAAGTTCATTTTTATAATTGCTTGCAGTGTTATGACACCCAAGATGCAGCTTGCTAGGCTCTGAACGCGGTAGTTGGGTACTCATGGATAGCTTGTCACTCTCTCCTGGCGAAATAAGAAAAGCTCATTTGTTGGAGGTGACTTCTAACCACCTCCAATGTTCTTTACAGTCGCTTGTTTGCAGGCTTTCGCAAATTTGACTCGTTGAAATGGGGGTCTACCAAATGGGTGTTACATAAATAGGGAGCTAATCCTTGAATGCACCTGCGTCTTCTAGAGGCACACGATTTCCTTTAGTTCGCCTTAAATTCCCCTATCCACCACCTGGTGAGCGTCGCGCGCCCTCGCAACTAACCGGGCTCCGGAATCCCTCAGAGAGGGATATCTGTGATAGATTCATACAAGATTGAGGAAAAATCGAATGAATTTAGTGGATTTGGTGCGGTTTAGTGCGTGTGGGCTCTGAGGAATGCGACGTTACCGCAATGATAGCCATCAATTTTGAAGAATATATATCAACTCCGCATAAGTTTTCAAAAAAATAAAGTTCATAGGACAGTTCTCATGATTTATGTCGAGATTTAGTAAAAATTAGCATTTTAGTTTAGGTGCAGATGTGCTAAAAGGCTCATACGCTAATCTGGCCCGCAAAAGAAAATGGTTTCATCTCAGAATCCCTCTGCACACGTCGATCTAATCTTTACACTTATCGGCGCACCTACAGCGCTAGTTAGCTCCTATCCGGCTGGATAACCTCCAGTGAAGGACAATTCGTAGGGTTTTCAATTGTACAAGAACCAACTTCTTACTGGAGTTTCCGAATCAAAATTTCAAACACATTCAATCTAAATTCGAACTATAATAATTCCACATTATACTTCAAGAACAACTGTTTCACTCCATAATTAATTCAATAAACTATTCAGAATTTATGGCTATAATTTTGATATTGAAAATTAATTACACTATTTGCACTTCTAATAGTTATTTTGATTTACCACTCACGCTAAGTGTTGGTTTGGTTCCATATTGTCGCTGTCATCATCAGCATTTATGTTTACCATAGTCGACTCACACAGCCTCGAATTGACGTCTGGTAATACTGAAAAAATAAGATAAATGCTATAGGTTTCGATTTTTTCGATCATATAACAACCATTGCATACTATATGGTAAGTGGTTTTTATCTCAATTTTTTTCTAGTAATCAGAGCAATTATTACATCCGGTATGGACAATGTTTTTGATAAAGGAAAGAGAATACAGCTCGCGGCGTTGATCAGTCTCTGAGGGATGCGCCATGCATTACTCTTCAATTTTCAACATCGTTTGAGATGATTGGATGCATATCTGACCTTTACAATGACTCGCGGTGGCCTTCCGCTGTACCGAGTCAGTGCTGCTTTCCCTCCTAAACATGTTTGAGACTAATCTGGTACCAATTTACCGACCTAGGAGAGATGGATGGCTTGGTGAGCCATGAATCCAAGGTTGAACCATTGACCTCGTGTGCGACATAGAGCACCTCTATCCACTGCGCCACATGCGCTCGCGTTTTTGATAAAAAGGATAAAAGCTCTCGGCGTTGATCAGTCCCTGAGGGATGCGCCATGCATTCGACTTCAATTTTTTAAGTTCGTTTGAGGTGATTGAATGCACATCTGGCCTTTACAATGACTCGCGGTGGCCTCCCGCTGAGCCGAGTCAGTGCTGCTTATCCTCCCAGACAACTCTGAGACCTGCCTGGTACCAATTTACCGACCCCGGAGGGATGGATGGCTTGGTGAGCCATGAGCGCGAGATCGAACCATTGACCTCGTGCGCGACGCAGAGCACCCCTAACCACTGCGCCACATGCGCGTTTTTGATAATCGAAGAAATTTTGACTATCTAGGAACAATTACTTGGACATGTGAGAAACATCAAAGGCATCCAATGAGTTCTGTCTAAATTAATTAGCATGAAAGTCGAAAATGACATGATTAAGACGTTTTTCTGGCACGAACTATGAACATGAGAAAAATAGCAAAATTTTTCCATAATCGTAGGTTCAAAATCCTTTAAAATCTTCTGAAAACGAGTTGATGATATGAGATGAATTTTTGAAAAGCTTTTGATGATAAAACAAGAGAAAAGAAAAAGTGAAAAAAAATCATCAGAATGCTCTGATAGGCAACTTTCTAGCGGTGGTGATATGATATAACTATATGTCCAGTGTTTAATAATATGCAGAACTTTGAACCCTCTAGGCGGGAATGAACCCGTGGCTCATCCTTTCTGGTGATTTGCTAGCCGCTGCGCTACTAACGGTGGAGCTGAGCTATAACTCTGCGATACATGATACCAATTCTGTCAGCAATGGGAAATATAGTCATAACATTGCACCACTGCTAACAAAGAGGTTATAAAGAATTCTGGGCATTTATATGTTAAATCAGAAAAAATTATTTACCGATCATATTCGCTGTACAGGAGCTTTTCATAGGAGTGTTAGTAATTATTCGAAAACTCAAATCTCTGATTAGAGCTCTTGGTGGTCGATTTTCTAAAACACCCTTTAATGGCGCTGTAAAATCCAAAAAAGTATGTTTCATACGATCACGTGCTTTTTTTATTTCGCTTACATTTTATGGGGCAAAACTCCTTCCTCAGAATGCTAGTACCCAATCGATAGCACAAATTTCGAAGAACTCAGAAATGTGTTTGCTTCTCGAGAAAGCTCCTTTGATAGTGCTGTCGAGAAAATATTTGTGCTTTGAACTTTACCGGACAAGCTCCTTCTATAAGCTATTAGTGATAATTCAATGTCAAGAGTTTCAATGATTTCAACGTACTACTTATATTCTGGAAATACGCTTTAGCAGAGAAACTTGATTGAGTCTTATATTTCCGACGATGTTGTTTGCCGGTTAATAGATAAAAATGAAGGCGAAGTGCGAACATGTAACATAATTTTATTCTGGACCTTACAGCGTTATAAAAGGATATTGTGAAAAACGGACGACATGGTGCTATAGCCAGAGATTCAAGCTTTTGAATGATTACTAAAACTCTTATGAAAATTTCCTGCCCAGCGAATAAGGTCGGTTTATGAATTTGTCGCCGTCTAGCAAATAAGTTCCGAATTTCTGTGATGCGCTTCCTTTTAACTGTCTTTGAGACCTCACTCAAAACATAATCTGATATTGATAACATAAATAGAGGATTCGAGTCAACTTTGTTTATACTGTAACTGAGTTCAATATCGATATATGTTTACTAGGCCAAACCGGTAACGGTTTTTGCCAACAAAATCGCCTTGTGTCGAAGAATGAGTGATAGCACAACGAAAGCACCCGTATTGAGGAGGCTAGCAAACTCCCTCAAAAAAGGTGACACATAAGTTCAACTCCCGTCTAATAATCAGAGTTTTGCATGTCACTCAACATTTCTACATATGAAAAAATCTTCCGAAAGAATCTAGAAGAATGTCGGTTATACCTACAAGATGTTTTCACTAGGGCTTTGTAATCTCATTTTGAGAAATTGCTACTGTTTTTCGACTGGCGCTATTACGAAATACAACATTAGTCCTTTGTAACTTGACGAAGAACTTGTTACTTGGTGGTTCATAGTTTGTTTTACAATAAGAAGAGAACTCTTAAAAATCTGTTCAATGTCACCACTAAAAGAATGTGTCTAATAAACCATGCTACGCGAAAACCAAAAAATATTTTCATGGGTCTTAGATACTTCTGCTCAAACTATACGCGAATGTTTTGTGTTCACGGTAATTACTTTGAAGAAACACATTTTTTTAACAATCAAACCAAAAGAACTTGTGCATTGCTTATGAATTTTTGAAAGATGATGTAACAATAATGTCAACAAAATTATGGAAAAAATCACAAAGACGGAAGAATTATAACAATGATACAAGCGACATCGAAAGGAATACATTACTTTTGACGGTCTTCTTACTTTCCCTTCTTTGAAAAAACAACTTTCCGTGCATCAGATAGGAAAAGCAAAATGTCATTTTGTTGTCAGATGTTGTACAGGTAATAAATTTAGCCATATGCTAACAACTGCTCAGATTTCCTGATGTTTTGTAAAAAGATTTATGCCTTTTTTTCAACAAGGAGAGTGTTTCATTCTGCTATGCGGTATAAGAAAATTGGTCTGCGCTCGTGAGGCGGTTTGAAGAAGCATTGTTTAATAGTGAACGATGTGCAGATATTGAGCTCAATATAATTACTGAGAGTTGAGCAATGTTGAAGAAGCAGAAATCTTTGCTTTAATCTCTGGAAGGAACAATAATTCGCGCTGCATTGAAATATCTATCTCATTTACAATTTTCAATTTTGTCGTGACTAATGGTAGCTCCCATATTCGACAACTAATTATGCTGTTTTCTACAAAATTGAATTATGTAAATTGACTGCACTAAAAAGCGATAGCTAACCGGCTACCAGAACGAAACAGATGGCGAATATTTCCAGAATTCCCACCACAATTGTGAACGTTTTTGTATGGCAGCACAACGCCTTGAATCGCGAATCGTTTGGATTGAACGTTGATGATCCAGAATTTGCCATTTCTGTAAGCCATACAATCTAAATAACGCAAAAGGCGTGAGACTTGTTGGTAAAATTTCAATAGCAAAAGCATCAGAGAAGCCGAACAAGTCAAATTCTCTTAAGAAACACATAGATATAGGAAAATGTTGCGTTTTCTCACCTAGGCTGGATAGAAAAGGTTGAAAAAGAATAATATTAGCTGTCGGTTAGTTGTGATTTTTCGTGGAAGGGATTTTTTTCCACGCTTCACCGTGAAATTTAATTTGAGAAAACTGAAATTTCTTCAATTCACGCATTTTTGCAGTGTCATAATATTTCAAATATGAAACTAAAAATCTTCAGTGCTACACAAAGCATTCAACTCCAGACGGGAGCTTCATAACTTTTCTATCACTCTATAGATATCCAATGACTTCAGTTTAACAAAATTTCTGTCGATATGTGCTTGCTAGACCAAACTGGCTAAAGGGAGGAGTGGTTGCAAAGCGGTTGCCTCGGTAGTGTGGTGCCCCTCGGTATGGGTGAGACTCTTGTTCAACTCTTGCCTAAAATTGGATGGTTCGCATACCGCTCAGCATTCCTTTAGGAATAAGTATAATATTGATAACAGGTACAATAAAATATAAAAAGTACAAAGTTCTCTATCGAAATTACTGAAGCAAACATTCAAAAAGGTAGAAAATGGAAGGGAGTTATCTAGACTGCTTGGGTATACTCAATAATGTTCCACAAAAGAGTGGAACAGCGAGCAAGTTAGCAGTATACTTATATTGTTTTCGTAAGAGGTTAATTCATGTTCAAATCCTCTGTAACGAATCATGAAACATGGTAAAATTTATATTGCTCTTGAATCATTGGAGAAAGCAAGAGTGTTAGAGTTTATATTAGGATAAACGATAAGGATAAAGCTCTCGGCGTTGATCATTCCCTGAGGGATGCGCCATGCTTTCGACTTCAATATTTAACCTCGTTTGAGGTGGTTGAATGCATATTTCGCCTTTACATTGACTTGCGGTGGCCTCCTACTGAACCGAATCAGTGCTGCCAATTCTCCCAGACAAGATTAGACCTGTCTGGTGCTAGTTTACCGAGCCCAGAGGGATGGATGGCTTGTTGAGCCATGAACGCGAGATCAAACCATTGATTTCGTGTCCGACGCAGAGCACCTCTAAACACTGCGCCACAAACACCCTCATACTAGATAACATGCAGATTTCTTCTCAACTACAATATGAAGCCATTGCCGTCGTGACATGACTACTTACTATATATTGCCAAAACATCTTGAAAAAAAACGTTACGTCTTTCCAAGGATTGGCTAGCGAAATGGTGATAATCCTGCTCATTACGTGGGCGGCGTAGATTACACAAATTCGCCACTATCAATTCACAAGCTTCATATCTCTTCAGGATCGAGAACACTGATGGCTGACTTCCCTGAGGTCAGCTTACCGTTTGTCATCCACTGCTGCGCCCATGTCAAGATTAGATGTCGAATAGACTTGACCAGTATAGGATCACAATCGCGGTGATCCAGAGAAAGAATTCGAGCATTTATCGCACTCACGTGTAAGGAAAAATTTGGAAGAGAGTCGTGCATACGAAAAATACATCAAATGCAAGAAGTGGTGGAATATGCACTGATAGTGAAAAGTTGGGTGATGTAATAAAAAAAATGCCTACTCAAACAGTACGATGTGGGAAGCGTGATTAAACTGTGGGAGTCACATGAACGACAAATGAGCAGACTAGTAGTCCTTCGCTTTTCATAATTGTAATAGCGGTACTCACATTCAGCCACTAAAAGTACAAATGCGTCATGCACAGACATAGATGTGATAACAATTCATCTTACATTCTGAAAAGCCATGGAAACGCTCGCTGCTGAAGTGTATTGAAAGTCAGTGTAGATAAGCTAGAGTAAATAGTTACTATGACAGACGAAAATAATGCAAGCTTTTGAGCAAAGTAGTCACTTCTTGCAAGTGATTGGTTTATGTTACTTCCACTTTTCTTTCCTCTTCGTTGTAAAAGCTAAATGTCCATTGTAGAATAGCTCTTCATCAAAAATCATCAACATTTATACAATATACCATTCGTTTTGAGAGTTTTCTCAAGGCACGCTCAAATTTCAATACATCTATTAACTTCTATTTGAGTGAACATGTCATGTGGTTTGTTCATGGGCTCTTGTACTGAGCAGGCCCTTCGTCTTCAGACAATCCTTTTGAGGGTCCCTACACTCTTCTGTAGAGAGTAGACAACGACTTACGATGCACACGTGCCGTCAAGTGAAATAAATCACTGCAAAGGCAGTTTCACACTCTGCTTGCTTTTGGACGGTATTTTTGAAATATTATACTGTTTACATAGATACTCATTGATGTAGAGTGATGTGTTAAACTTTCGCGTCAGGCGGGACTAGAACCTGCACCTCACTGTTTCCGGGAATGCGTGCTCACTATCCGTTACATTACTGACGCCTATTTTGCACATCGCTCCTTATACGTTACAGTGCATCTATCTGTCGACCGCCAGTCGTCAACAGCCTGGCCCGGGTAGTCGGTCTTGACATTGAACTCAGTCACATCACTCTACATCAATGGGTGTCTATTTGGAAATCACACCACCGCTCCAAGCGGTAATAAAAAGAATAATATTCAATCTATAATACCCAATATCTGTCATCGTGACTGGGTTCAATGTCGAGACCGACGACCCGGGCCAGGCCGTTGACGGCTAGCGGCTGACAGATACGTGCGCTGTAGCGTAGAAAGAGCGATGTGCAAAGTAGGCGTCAGTAGTGTAACGGATAGAGCACGCATTCCCGGAAAGAGTGAGGTGCGGCTCCTAGTCTCCTCTGACGCGAAAGTTTTGCACATCACTCTACATCAAAGAGTATCTATTTGAACATAATAACACCGCTAGAAGCGGTCAAATGAGAAGAATTACATTTGATCTTCTATACCGTTTGTTTCAAGTGTTTTCTTGAGACCACGCTTAGATTCAATATATCTGATATTAAAACAAAGCACTGCCGACCTAGTGATTTATTTCACTTGACAACACGTGAAAATCGTACGTCGTCGCCTACTTTTTATAGAGGGGTGTAAGGAACTCTGGGAGGATTGGCTTAAGACGAAGGCTTGCCAGACTGACGAGGCTGCCAAGGCCGAAACACGTGCATAGCTCCGCTCAAGAGCCTATAAACAGACCATATGACATGTTGCCCCAAATGATAGTTATCGGATTAATGAAATTTGATAATTGGTAATGTCAATTTATAGTAATTGTTCAATTCACTTTTAGCGGCAACGTACGCTGCGAAATAGAATCACAAAAAATTTGAGAAACGAGCAAAATCTGGAATCTGATATATGTGTAATGGACCCGCAGAGCAACCATACTTTTTAGGTGGAGTCACCAACATCATCGAGGCCATTGCTCTATGTTTTTCGCGGTAATGTTTAGGACTGTCGGTTTCTATAAGTACTCGTTTGCGACGGAATAAATCTCGTACGCACAAATTGAGCAGAAATGAGCCATCAACATTGATTATCTCAAATAATGTATCAGTAAAAGGTACGGAAAAACATGCTCAAACCGTTCTTTAGGTCTTGTTTAATGGAATTCAACCTGACACAAAAACTCGTTCTATAATATATGTGAAAGCAGACCCTGATGCATAAGCGTCGGTTTCTGAATTCTCTCTAGTGTATGGCTTTTTTTTAAACTCAAATCGGTAGCTTAATGAGCCTCATGCCGATGTCGACTCTTTGTACTTTTGGAACAGAGATTGCGCTACGTGACGCTGCTGGAAAAGAAGGAACATCACCTATGGCAAAATATATTTTGAAGGACTTGTGCTAAAAAGTTTTTCGTATATATACAACTGGATTACTGAGATTGATAAGGAACTACGACAGGTGAATGCAACGACGGTGTTGGCTTTTCAAACTGTATAGTACTCAGTGAATGATTAAAGTGCTATTTCAAGCACATAGGATCTTCAAAGAGTGACTATAGTCGTTCCAGATTTATCTAGCCATAAATGCCCATAAAATCTTGCCAATCTGTGCACATTGTGTAGTCAAACCCTGCCGGATAGCCGGTTTTCTTGGGCAAGACTAATAAAGCCCTTACCTTCAAGATGATTCCACTTACGGGAAACATACAGTTTGTCTGAGGTTATTTCAAAATAAGTCCGAAACTTCTTCAAGTTATTATCACAAAGGAACATAACTACGATGAAATGTATCCAAAATTGCAGCATATTTGCAGATTTGGTCAACCGAAGCAACCTAGCCTACTGGTGACCCCCATAAACATTTGGCCAGCCGCCTGCAAGTTACAGACTACCCACGGCTGTGAACAGTTATAAAAGTTGATAGGGTGTATAGGTTGAGAACTCAAAGTTTTCTTGCAAAGTATAAACTGTAACCATTCCTAAGGCAAACATCAGTCATACCCTTTATACAGTTGTACAAAACACGGAATAGTTGAATAGCACATGCCAGTTTTGAGCAGCAATGACTAGGATTTCATAGAGACCTATTATCATTTAAATCAGCTGTAATGGCTTTCGTCACAAGGTAATTTCCTTTCTTGGCAGTAAAGCAGCTTATGGCGAGTGGTGTAACTATGGTACTGTGTGTATGACAAGCTCTGTTAGAATAAGTGAAAAGATCAGAAAGCATTCAATACCAAATCAACCGTTGATTTCTTGAATAGATAAACAAAGTCTAAGTGGTGATGAGGTGAACGCCAGTCATACAATTGTAATCAGCAAGCATTGAATCCAAGCGTCACTGCTAGTCAATCAGAGCTTTCGAGCTCCATAGAAACCGAGAAGCACTCAACATCGCATGTGCAGTTATCACACTTGGAACTATTGAACATAAGAATCTCAACGATATGATCCGTACTATTCGTGGATATGTGGAGTACTGTTACTCGTCATTGGAGAATTTAATCTATAAGAGATTGGACGAAGGCTGTGTTCAAACTGTTGAGACTAAATGTGGTCTAGACTGAATGCCCTAGTTAACTTTGTCGTAATAGACATCAAACACCCCTTGTTATGCACCTAAGAGAACTTTTCAAACAAATCCAAATCTATCCTCTCAATAGGCTTTTTGAAAGTTTCAGTGATTAGTAGTTAATAATGATTCGTTTTGTATCAGATCTAATGCATGTGCTATTGATACACCCGGTCATGATGTACTCTCTGTATATCGCTATCCAAAAGTCCACGAGAAACGAATCCGCGAAGTAAAAACAGGGCTAAAACATGTGGTCACTTGGTTTCCCCTATTTATTAATTACCTTATCCCCTTTCTTCTCTATTATTGCAATATAATTTTTGAAAGCGAGTAAGAAATAAAGATAAAAGCGGTTTTAAGGGATTCCCAACCACAGACCCCTATCCAGGAAAATGCATCTCTGCAAAGGAAAAAGGGTCCTGTCTGGACATGAAAAACATCGCACGATGTGATGCATTCGGAGATTGATCATATCATTACAAACGGAATATGGCAGTTGACACACCCGAAATTTCATCATTCTGTACAACCAATCAGCGGGTATTTTTATGTGAAAATTCACTTGAATTGCAACTTTTGTAAGAATCCTTTTAATGGACCAAAGAAGCAAAACTTAAGCTCTAGATAACGTAAGCATTCTGTACTAACCTCTGTTCACATGTAAGCGGCACATAAAGATAGGCCTGACAGTGAATTACAATCTTTATCGAAGGATTTAAGGCGTTTAATGAATTTGCTTCACTCCTTCAATCAATAGTTTTTAGATTGTATCTCCTTCACTACTAAGGAGATTGATCAATGAAAAGAAAGAAGAAGGCAGCTTTATCCCCCTACACTACCATTAACACGGCTAGCAATAAACAGCGGTTGCAAAAAGTTTTGTAACACGAACAACTTGTTACAGATGTAAAAACTGTTAAAAGAAGCACAAAAAGAACCAGTTTGAAGAAATGTCGTCACCATATGTGACTACTGTGTTTTGCTTTTAGCCTGTAGTGGCCAGAAATGATAATCTTCGCTGTGATTTGGATAAAATAAAAGCTCTCGGCGTTGATCATTCCCTGAGGGTTACGCCATGCACTCATCTTCAATTTCTAACTTCGTTTGAGGTGATTGAATGCATATCTGGCCTTTACAATGGGTCGCGGAGGCCTCCCGCTGAACCGAGTTAGTGCTGCTTATCCTCACAGAGAAGTATGAGACCTGTCTGTTGCTAATTTACCGAGCCCGGAGGGATGAATGATTTGGTTAGCCATGAGCGCGATATCAATCATTGACCTTGTGTTCGACTCAGAGCACCTCTAACCACTGCGCCACATGTGCTCACTGTGATTTGGATAAATGACGAAAAATTTAGATGTCTCTATTTCCGTTCCACAATCGTCGTCGTAGGGTCAAAATTCACGCTGCATAAAACGACTAGGATTTTTTCGCTATAAAGCTTCGATCATGGAATAGAATGCAGGAGGCATTAACAAAGGTGCACATTCCAGATTCAACACAGGAACATTACCAAGTTATGATCAGGATGGTATAATAAGCGAAAAGCGGTAGACCCAATGATCGCATTACAAGAGGAGCGTCACTGTCGCTATGAGTGTGACTTCTTGCGAGCCATCCTGCAGGTGTTAGACGATACTGGAGCAAAGTTCAACGTAGTTAGAAGTTGAAAATCACACGCTTTTTTTACAGTATGTATCATCTTACTTTCAAAAGGAAGATATCGCGGGTCAATGAACAGCTTTGCGCATGGTCATCTGGCATAGTGAAGGTCGTTAAAGGTGTAATCGTAATTATAGCCTAGAAACCTTGTTGAGCTTGCTGTATGTGTTGCTCACAGGCAACCTATTGGTCACTTCAAGGAGCTCAGAGGAGGCGTACTCAGTCGAACATGCAGCAACCTGACAAGAGTTCTGCTGCATAGAGCGCATACATGTTCAGAGTCGTAAATGACAGCTGAATCATCCGCCTTTATCACTACTTTTACCGGCCACGAAAGAATGTTTGTCAGCGTTGGAGCAAAATCAGCCCTTACTGTTCATGTGTAGCGCTGCAGTAAATTATGGAACTGTTCAACAGCTGAAGAAGGGCACACGCATCGTTTGCAAATTCCCGTTCAAATTTTTGATGACCGGTGAAGCACACATGATGCTTGCTGAACCAAATGAAACGGGAAAAAGATTGGGTCATGTTAAATTAGATAAAGAGGAAAGGATTAAACAAAAAAAAAGAAAGCAGCATTAGTTCTTTGCGACCATCTTACGAAAGCCACCGAAAAAAACTAGCAGATTCAAATCTCAACGTTTTTCTTTCGGATTCCCCAAAGTTGTGTTCTGCAAAAGAGTCTAAAGTTAATAACTTTACCCACGCCAGAAGTTTTGCGCAGCGTTCTCTGATCACCTGGATAACGTCTTCTTAAATTTCACCTTCAGACTAACGTATATCAGAAATACACGGCTTAATTTTCTAAGACCTATGTCTAGTAAGTCGGCTTTGGCGTGCCACGCTTTTTCCAGTTTATTTTTCTGTCCGAGTGCTATAAGTTTTTTACCACATTCGATTTGGTCTGCTTCATCATTGTACCCTCCTCTCGAAACCGACAGAATGTGCTCCTGTATCACTGACGCCAGCGCAAGGTGCTGCTCTATAACGACACGGGACGGAAATTCTCAATGCCGGTATTCACCTCAGCTTTTCAGTCCTGAACATCAACTGAAGTCGCTTTTTCCTCAGAATCAGTAATTTCGCTTTTCTTTCTCATCTTAATCAGGACTTAGCCCTGTTAGGATGCTTTGTCAGATGATCAATCAATAATTCAAATAGAAGTCTTCGTGATAACCGCAAATCTTCACCATAGCTCCTTCCCTCTGTAGGAAATTTAGAAATGGTCTAATTTGAAACAGCCTCTTCGAGCTGATGAGTTTCAATATGAAAACACAAGAAGCAGACATTAGCCCTGCAGAGCACAAACAGGAGCGTTATTCTTGAAATTTCTAATGCGGTCACGTACATGGTTACTTTTAGATCCTATGTCTTATCCACCACGTCTTAACAGGTCAAGAATCCCCTCCACCAACAGTCACGAATTAATAATCGATTGAGGCTTAGTTTCACAGGAGAATATCGTGTTTAGACAGGTAAACGAGTATCAGTGAGATGGTTGATAAGAGACAACACTTATAAATGAACGGTGGCGGCTTGTGGGCATTCTCATTTTGGCATCTGCTAGTCGTCAGTGTGGTACGTCGCATAAGGTGAGAACTTTGGAAAACTTACTCAATTCCTGCTATTGAACATATGATAAAATGATTCGTTGAGCACTTCATTAAGATCTCGTTATATAATATAGGTTTTTAAATATTTGAATCGCAGACTATCAGTGTTTTCAGAAACAAACTTTGATAATGCAACGCAGCGTCGAAAATTCAGGGGAAGAAAATCGATCACAAAAAGAAGCCGAATTGGATGCAGATCTCCTTGTGGTAACCACAGTTTTATATTCCCAAATATATTTTAGTGAAAGATTGATTGATGTCTTAACTAGATGGAGCAACGGACATAATATAATACAAAATGGGTTGTAAGGGTGATCAATCTACATATCAAACAACGAGCAGCGCATGTGGCGCAACAATCGGGGGTGCTCTGCGTCGCACCCAAGGTTAATGGTTCGGTCTCACGTTCTTGGCTCACCAAGCCATCGATCCCTTCGAGGTCAGTAAACTGGTATAGGATTGGTGCCAGACTTTTCTGAGAGAATAACCATCGTTGACTTCATACAGCGGCAGATTAGCGAACCGTTGTAAAAAGCCAGATAGACATTCAATCACCTCAGAAAAAGTTATTGTTAAGTTAGTTATTAAGTTAAAAGTTATAAGTTAAAAGTTATTGCATGATGCATCCTTCAAGAACTGATCAACGCCGAGAGATTTATCCTTTGTCTTTTTATCAAGCAGCAAAGTTAAATCGTAGTCCTGCACGGAACCAGGATAATGACAGTTTCTTTTATCGATTATAAACTATTCGTGCCGTCGACTTTGTAAATAGCTGGTAAAAGAGTGGTAGCTCAATAAATGTGGGTGTGTTAAGTTACATAGACTTTTACATGGAAACTCGTATATTTGAACGACCGGTCTTCATTGGTCGTGCAAGCTCGAATGACTTCCATCTGTTTATCTCCCTCTCACAACTGTCGTAGTGATAGACTGCTTCGAGTACGGTAACATACACGAGACCCGTTAAGTGATTCTAAGTTCGTTACCATCTGCGGATGCAGACGCTTAGCATTAGTCACAATCACGTCCACGTATCGTTTAAGTAGTCTTCCAAGAAGGCGCCTGTATTCTCTTGGAGTCCACTCCACTGCTCCTTTCGTCAATGTGTCATCTGATCTTCTTAATGTGTGAACGATCATTTATGCTTTGCTTTCGACTCATATATTTTTGGACCTTGAAAATGGGATAGTATTCAAAGGTCTGAGCTACGCAAACCGGCTAGACCTTGTGAGAGCCGATTGAATTTCAGAAGACTTTACTAAAGCGCCTAGTGAGTGGTGAGCAAACTTCTTGACGTGGTTGGTAATAGCCCACGTCTCTGCTGCACAACAGAGCGCTGGTGTGACTGTTGAATCAAAAAAGTGAGCACGGAGTTTGAGATCCGCCATAAGGTCGGTGGCTTCTTCGAGAGATCCGAATGCGGCCCATGCCACTCTCTTTATTCTGTCTCATTCTTTCTTCATGTTGTTTTTCCATGTTTGATTGAACGTTCAATGTGCACATATGAGATGGCGTCCTTATTCAGAAAACCATCCAATTCGATTTTTTCACCTTCGCACCATGGATTCTTCATGAACTGTGTGTCCGTCCTGCTCTTGCGTAGAAAAATCTTCTTCACGCTTCGTTGAGCTCTTTGAGCATCGTCTCTGCTTCACTGGTACTTTTCGATCAGATGACGATGTCGTCTGCAAAACAAAGCTTTGATAAGCAGTTTTCATCGATACATATGCCTCTCTCACCCATTCGAGCGACTTACTGTAGTGCAGCGTGAACAGCTTTAGCTATATAGTGAACCTTTTTTATATAAGTAATGTGACGGGTCGATGCAAGAGCCGTATATTCGCGTTGCAGTTTCGATAGAAGTCTGCTAATGATCGTGCATAAGACGAGCTAACACCTTGGTTGATGAAACTGAGCTTGTGCAGGTGGCTGTGCCTAATCCAAGATTTTCAATATGCACAGGATGTCTTCATGAAGAGCTTATAGGGTATATTTATCGAGCATAATGGACAGCGCTCGCAAAGATATCTTCTGCTACGCTTCCTACGCAGGATAATCGTGCGCGATTTCCTGCACGGGTTGTGGAGATTCTCCTTTTGAACATATGATTTCATATGTCTTGCGACAAATACATGCAAAATGTGGTTATTAGCTCCAAGAAAATCTGCAGTGATATTATTAGGTCATGGAGATGTGCCTCTCTTCATGCTTTGATTTCAATTAAAACTCGAATTTCACAGGCTAGAAACTCAAGTGATTTCTCACCATTCCGGATTTTGAGATCCGAGATGGGTCGTGAAACCAAAAAAAAAAAAAAATGGTGTAGAAATCTTTCGTCATCATTTCCATGGCGGGATGTGTAATTATTCCATTATTCATTGAAGCGGATAGCGGAAAGTGATAATTGCAGAGATCCCGACGGCATTTTTACAAACTGGGTTGCTTCTGCGCTGCTTCTAACAACTTTTTCTGCCTATACTGATTCAGATCCTCACGAAAAGGCTTTCCACAACTGACATTTATCACCAGCCTAGTTAGCTGTATTGCAGAAGGGCCAATCTTTATTTCCCCTATCTTTTCGAGTACTCATTGGTGGTAGTGGGGATGAGATCTGAACTTTTTGTTTGGCGGAATGATGCCGGTTTGGCACTGGATGTGAGTCTGTCGACAAGTGGATTGTAGTCATCGGTCGGGTCTTTCTTATCTGCCGAAGGTATGAGGAGAGGATTTATTGAGAACATGCTCGTCGTACACAACTTGCTTTGCTTTTCTTGAGCTATGACAGCACTTCTGTTCTGACTTGTGGCTGAGAATCGTCACACGTAAGAGGAGTTTATCAGACCTCGAATAGAATCCTAGTATCACTGAAGGGTCAAAGAGGCAACGTCTTCGGTTTCTAAGTACATGATCGATCCTCGTATAAGTCGCATCAGAAGGTACTTACAGACTTTTGGGTTTCAAAGGATCCTATGATCGTTTTTGATCCGTGTCTAATTTTTCTATCTGCAGCCTGAGGGTAAGCCCCGTGAAGGCTTCAAAGAGCTACTATCCGTGGAATCGACTATGATATCACGTTATAGAGATGCACATTTTTTTGTTCACTCTGAGCTCTTCTGTAGTGAGCTTTCGAATAATTCTTGACGAAGAACTTCAACATGATTAAAACAGGAAGGAAAGATTTGACAGCATCTATTACTCAGTAGCAGAGACTTTTTGTTACAACATAAGCTGACACGATTGTATGTGACTACATCAATAACTATGCAACTGAAATTTCTCCATAACTACAATTAGAAAGTCTCTATAAGATTTCTTCGTGTCTCACACCATTAACCCATAATAATTATTTTCTTGAACAATACATTAGTTGAGCAGCAGAACTGACGGTTGCAAAATGCGGTAATTCGCTGCGCCCTATCTAAAACATGGAAGAGGACTTCGATAACAATGGTAACCTGCCTCATATACGCAGTTTAAATCTCTCGTAAATCCATACTGTAGATATAATTCACCCTAATGCAATAAAACGAGCCAAGGAAATCACCTTTTCTGATCACGCTGTCAAAGTCGTACTTTATAGTTCCTTAACGTTCTCAAGTCTCAAAACAAAATTACCACGTATATTTATTGTTAACTGAACAAAAAGTAGTCATGATAAAGAAATAAAATAAATCCTTAGCAATATATGTTGTTGTGAACAAATGAAATAAACTGAACGGAAAAACTTTACCGCTTTTCTGAGGCAAAGAGCAGCTTGGATAAATACCCAACATGCTACTGTGAGTTGTCCGGGGACACGAGCTCATTGGAAGCGGCTCTTCGCTCTATAAATAAAAAGCATAAAGCTCTCGGCGTTGATCAATCCCTGATGGATGCGTCATGCATGCGACTCCAATTTCTAACTTCGTTTGAGATGATTGAATGCATATGTGGCCTTTACAATGACTCGTAGTGCCTCCTGCTGAACCGAGTCAGTGGCTGCTTATCCTCCCAGACAAGTCTGAAACCTGTCTGGTACCAATTCACCGACCGCGGAGGGATGGATGGCTTGGTGAGCCATGAGCGCAAGATCGAAACCAATGACCTCGAGTGCGACGCGGAGCACCTCTAACCACTGCGCCACGAGCGCTTTTCTTCGCTTTATATGAATTATAATCTTCATCGCCCTATATTAATCATAATTGCTTCTAGTTTTTCTTTTATTGTTGATACTAGAATTAACAGTGCTCAGTAACCGTCCTTCTTCTCTTGAATGCCTGAATTGCACTTTTGTCCTCCACCATAAAAGTTGATTAGTTAACCTTTTGACTGGGAATGACTACAATATAACTTCCATCCCCATTCTCTTCACAGTTTATTATTCCACTTGAGAAATCCTTTTCCACTTTGGCCAATCCAACCTGCGTATACTGCGTGAATCACAATTCTTACTTTGATTTGTTGCTTGTCATACATCTCCCATGAAAGTCTTCAAGTTGCTGCATTTTGGATCGGGCGCTGATTAAAGACTTTTTTCTTGTTCTCATCGCAAAAGTCATCTAGTGCTGGCAGAGTCGGTCCTCTCTAGACTCTTGAGAAGGGTGTTTTGTAGCTTTTCCACCTGTACCACCTGTATCAGTATATGTATGAGAAATGAACTAATCTCAGACACGTTTGACGATAATATGCAACTCCGGAGGGACGAGAAGCTTGTCCAACTTGAAGAGAGATTATACAAGTCGTTCTTGTGACAAACGGCATAACTTCGCTGCGCTACTTGGTCCTCGTAATTTCATTTGGGATTTTATTTGCTTTATATTACATGAACTATCATTCCTTTCATTGTGTGAATCCTAGCACTTTAGTGTTTGATTCATTTTCGCATTCTTCATCCACAATGGTCTTCAAACAGTTCACGTCTTGCTTGTGCCGTTGCTAAAAATTTCTGTTCTTTTCTGTAAGAAAGCGTAGGACAAAGGATTGAACCAGCCCCTTGCTTCCAAATAGAATGCGTCGTTATGTACCTTGTCATCTCAACCTCTTAACTGAAAATGGGGAAAATATATACGTTCAGTCGCAATTCTTTCCAGTTAGACGTGGACAAGGTCAATGTTGGTTGTATTCCCGAGGACTTCATAGCCTTCATGCTCGACGTGCCAGGTAAAACGTTTTATCCTTTCTCTATTATGACTTTCAAAAAATGCTCTGGACTTAGTAAAAGCCAACATAAATGTTGAATTTGAGTGCAAAACATCATTTTTGAGGTGACTTTTGTATTTCTATCAATCCGATGGATAGCTACGTCTTGTCGATAAGGTCGGATCTGGAGCGAACATTCCATCTACCTTTGGTCAAAGAGGAGTAAGCAAAAAGCATATATTTTCTGATTTGTGTGACTAATATTGTTATTGGTAACACCAGTTCAACAGATTTTTTTTTGCTTCATTTTGATAACTTTGTTCATGTTATCGTCAAAGAGATGCTTTGACGCTTGTGAAACCATAAAATTGAAATGTTGACGCTAAGATATGACCAAAACTTCACCGTAGTGGCTTTCTACTTACAAATACCCTTCTAACTCCCTCAGAATGCTCCAAGAGCGGTGATTGCTTTATGCTCACAGCACAATGTAGAAACCAGATTACTAATCTTGGTTTAAGACCTTTCTGAATTTCAATGGGTGTGGTTTGAAAAACAACGAGATAGAATATTGGAGAAGAATATGAGAAGAAAATTCAACTTTAGAACACTTAGAAACTTTGCATTGAATGATTTCAGGTTAGGTTATCGAGTTCGTAACATGATTTTTGCTACCGGCGAAACAATCGGCCAACTGATCTACAATTTAAGAAACTCATTGGTGAATCAGTAATTCTTTTCTAACACTCAGAGAAGAAGAAAGCTAACATTCATGAGACTGAAAATTTAATTGTTGTCCACTTTTTGTTTGATTCTTTGACACTTTAAACTGACTCATTTCGTTCACGTCGTCTTCCTTGCCCTTATGAATGGAATTCTTATTGGACGGCTGCTTTTGAGCTCCAATTTTGTTACAAAAGATATTTAGTGCGGTGGCAGTCATACAGGTCGCAAATACATCAAGAAAATGATTATGTGATACTTTTTCATACTTATACGTTCCTCGCTACGTAGAAACTCCGTGGCTTAATAGACATCTTTGTCACTTTATAGTAAAACAACTTTTGTATAGCACATAAATAGAACGGCTTTCGTTGTCCAGCACGTGGCCACTGCCCGTATTACACTCGCTATTGAAAGGGTACAAAAACACAGTGAAAATCGGCTCAACTATCACCTGTGTCGCCTGTCGTCCCGTTGATCGTCGAGTGACTCGAGCAGGTACCAGCAACACTTCCATTTTTCCCTATTGCGCGCAAGAGTGTCCCAGTGGGTCCTCGTTGCTCTAGGCATTCGTTGAGCACCATATCTTTCTTCTATAGCTTTCGTGAAGAAATCGGACCAATGGGTCGATGGTCTTCCTGTACAGCGTTTGATGTCCCAAGGAATCCAGCCGGTAACGGCTCTCTGACGGCTCAAGTATAAATATCAATATTAGATCAACGGCCGATTCAGTTTGTCCATTTATAATGTTTGCTTGGAACTCATCTCAAGTCAATATCTGATTGCGCAAAATCGTGTATCAAAGACATATGTGGCGTAATTTCAGAATAGAACTCATTTCAGCTTAACGTGCTCTCAGGCGTTTTGAACTGCCCAGTCTATCCTAGAAGACTGATAAAACGAGACGATCTTCATAGATTCCGGATCTTCGAAAGAGAATGCATTATCAGTAAACGGCTTGTGAATGAGGAGTACCATTTCTATGTGAGTCGCTTGAAAGCTTTATAACATCAACTAGCACAAAGCGCTTCAAGATTATATGTCACCTTTAGTCGTAACGTAGTGCCACACTTTTGACGTAGCTTTTCTAAATTCAACTCATTACATCAATTCTTACAACAGACCTAATGATGACAGATTGTTCCTAAAAAACAATGTGTGGTTTGTATCAGAACACGGGCACATATCTCATTCATTTCACAATGTGAAAGCCATTTGAAAACTCCATTTGTGGCGCACTATTCTCGATAACAAGTATAGAATACATTCGTAGAAGAATAGAGCGCAAGTCATTGAGTGATATGATTTTCTATGCGCCAGTTTTTCAACTGTTTGTGCAGCTATACGATCGATTGTATAATCTTAGCTTTTAGGAATTGCTGTTTCGATTTCTCAAAGTTTTTCGAACTCGCAAAGTTTTCTGAGATCTACAAAACTTCGTAAGAAAGAAATGCAACTCATATTGCATCTTGATTACATCGAACAAAGCGATTGAAGCAAAGTTTATACCTACGAATGTCACAGTTTTTTCAACCTGTTGGCAACGCTATTATCCGCATATGGCTCAAAATGTGAAAAAGTGTTTGGTCAAGTCCAAATTCAACATCATACAAATATCTCTCAATTCTTGGTGGACTTTTCTGGTATATATGAGAATATTTAATATCCAACAACTCTTGCCTATGATGCTTGCTAACTCCTTTGATTACGGTGGAAAAAGGAAAATTCTACAAATAATCGAGATGCACAAAAAGTTTTTCTTCTAAACTTATCGGCTTCCTATCGAACCAACAGCTACTAAAAACATAATAGTGAATTCTAATTACTCGTGAAAAAAGCTACTGCTATGCTAAATTCAGATTTTTACAGTATTATCGAGCACATATCGCGACGAATAAAGACCCCGTTGAAGTGGTCTTAGTGGAAAACAGAAGGGTGGAGGAAGATGTGTGGCAAGCATGCTTATTTAATGTAGGTATAAAAAATAGATTTTAGAAATTACCTAGTAATCGCTCCAGATTTGCTTCGTGATAAATGAAGGGCAAAGTAAGCGAATGTTTTTTTTTTACCATAACGAAACTGGCCAATGATCTGTTATGAGGCAAAAAGGAATAAAAATGAACGGTTGAAGAAGATGAGAAACTATGCATAATATTGCATATATATATATATATATATACACTTTAGGTAAAGCAAATATGAAATCCGAATTAAAAAAATACCATTTTCTAAATTAAGGAGCTCAGAGCAAGCTTCCTCGTCGAAAGTTTGAATCTTCCAGTTCGCATGCTGCTTGGCATTATTATGTGGCCTGGTAGCGGCTACATGATCTATAGGTAGCGAACTACACGTGCTCTATTAACTAAACTTATTGAGCAATGTGTTTATGAAGAATCTTCCAGCACTGAGTATGGGTGGAACTTCAAGCGCTTCCTGTCCGAGAACGCGACTTTGTTGGATTGCAAGACAAAAGTTAGGGTGAGGATATCCAATAATACTGAAATTAAAGCAAAATTTTCACATCCGCTTGCTTAGTAGAAGAGTGAGTATTTGGAGCAAAGATTTGTAGAGCTTTCTGACACATTTTTCCACTTCTAAGCATGTTATAGTAGAGTGAATGGCGAAATTTGTCCAAAACATTTATTCGCGCCATGTTTTCGAAGAGAAATTATTTTTGTGCGGAAGGTCAGAGACAGAATCTCAAACAGGAAGAAAAATGACTATTGAACATTGTGAATTAAGAACAACGACAAAAATGGTTATTGAGAAATGAGAAGAAAGTAGAGAAGGCATGATCAAAAGTCGCGAAAAAGCTCATCTTTTCAGTTTTGCAAAACGCTAGCAAGAATAATGTCCCGCCTCTACAGAGCCTCCTTGTATTGCGGAGCCGTGAAGTTAGAAAACTTTCACGTCAACTTCCTGGTTGGAATTATCAAACTATATAAGATTTGTTTCACTAAAACCGAATTTGTCAATTATGTAAATGTGTAGTGCTGTGTGAAACTCTTAAGGTCGTCGTTTCAGGATGGTGATCCACGCGGTCGTATTCGAATACTGTTTGCTCAAGGGAGGGATATGGTATCGGTATAGTAGGTTTTAATGCAATATGTTCAAGATTTTCGTAAAATTGATGCAGACAAGACATGCCCGAATTTTTGTGAAGAGATAGGCTGTACTCTCCATGAGATAGGGAACTTTGTTTTGTATTCACTGACGTACATAATACTGTCTTATTGATAATAATAAAACCAATGAAGGATCAAATCCTATCGTAGAATTCAACAAGTTTCTGGAAACGTCCCGTATTTTATGCAGCATTCCTCATCTCCCTTCAGACATTTATCGAACTGAAAAAGAGGTGAAATGCTTGCGATATTGACTGCAACTTTTCTTGAGAACTTTTGTTTTTCTTCCTAGTGCGCTTATGGAAAAATACTAATATCTTTATTCTCTTAGTAAAATTCGATGATATCCAGCGTGATATCTCCGGAATTCTGCTAATGTAAACGGACTTCTTTGTTGTATTCTTTTATAATTAAGTCATTTCTTGTCCAATGTACGCTACAATATCTAAAATTCAAATTCACGGCAATTATCAGATTCAATCTATGCAATTATTAATGTAATCATAAATGCAATTCCCATTAGTTCGTTGACCTTTGCGCATCTTCGTGATTTCTCTGAGCACTGTAACTTCATGCCTTATCATGTGCTTGAAGGTGTAGTTTATCAGCCTTCTTCGCTTTCTTCCATGTTTTTTTACAATATTTCTTTCCTGTTTCTTCTACCTGTTCATCTAAGTACCCCTTCGTCTACATCAACTCAGTGTGGCTTGACCAATTTTCTGCTCTTCAAGACACTACTTGACTGGTAAAACCAACCCGCGTTTGTTTACATTCGCTTCTTATTAATCGTATTATTCAAGCATATATTTGTCTTCGTTGAGCATATCTCCAAAATATCCATTTAAATCACGTTTGACCTAAAAATTAGTTCCAAATTTTGTCAAAACTACTATAAGCTATGGCATGTTGCCTCCACGTTTCATAGAACTACAGCAAAAAGGTCGGCAGAAGACAAAGATTCCAAAGTTAATATAGAAAGCTTTTATCGAAAAAATCAGCTCTTATTAGCAAATGCATTCCTTCCGAACTTAGTAACTAATTACCATAAAATTTATGGCAGTAACGTGCTTCTTTGATACTTTGGTAGGTGAAAGTTCTCTTTCAGCAAGAAGGTTCCAGTCTCTATTGGTGATTACAACTACATGGCCCCTGAAGTGGCATGGACACGCGAACTCACCCCTGAATCTGGTGTATTCAGTTTTGGACTGGTTCTCAAAGAGATAATGGAGAACGGTTACAAGCCCTCGGTAACAGGTTAATGTTTTTTAGATCCTTTTTTTATGATTCACTTAGATTTCGACACTGCCACTCTCCTTTTGTCACCAGGACAGATATTAATGTTACACTAAATTGGACCGTCTACTGATATGCAAACTACGATATCGCGTTGAAAGACTATTTAGAAGCATAATGATAAAAGATGTGCTTGGAATTATCAATTGTTATTGCGCCAGTTGATGGCATCTTTATGCTTTTAAGAAAAAATTTTCTATTTCTTCTATTTGTTCATTCAACTGCTCATTCCTCTTCCAAACTATTTGATACACTTCATAGCACTTTCCCTTGAACTCGGCCTCTATACTCATTTTTTGGCTAAGTGGAAATTAGTCTCCGTGACGTTCTAAACAACAAACGCGACGAAATTCATTGATTCCAGACGAGGGCTACATTGTCGCACTACGCACCCAGAAAGTCATCACGAAATGTCGTCATCCGGAGCCTGCTGAACGTCCCTCTATGAACGCGGTCTTTATCGAGCTCTATAAAATCGTCTTCGATTTCGAGAATCATAGCTAACTTCCATATCGGTGTTACTGTGATCTCCTTACAATTCAAGAAAAGAAATCTCAAAACTAACTTTTATTTTATGCTTGTGTGAGGTTGGTATCTCTTCCTCGAACTCGACGCATAACGCTTCGGCGGCTTCGCCTTGAAGCTGAGTTGCTAGGTGTAGGACCTCGCCCTTGATCAGTACACCTGACAACACGGCTCTGCGGCAGGTGGGGTCGCCGAAACATCAACAATGATTTTGAAGAAGACAATTCAACCTCATGCAAGTTTCAAATAAGAGTTAGTTCTTAAGATTTCTTTTCGTTCATTTTTACCGGTGATTTTCACTTCATCGTGTGATAAATTTTTTGTTCTGTGGAGCACAAAATGCGAAAGGCAAAAAAAAAAGAAAAAACAAATTGTAAATAGCATCCGATTCCGTTGTGATCAGGGGGAATTCTTTGATTGGAATTTTTTAGCAAGTGAAGATTTACGTTGGCATAAATAATCATGATCAGTTTTCGTCATTGCTCTGACAAATTCATCTTAAACGAAACAGATGGTAAAAAAAAAGGGTTGGAATATTTGATTCCTTTCTCGTTAGAAATGATTGCAAGAAAAAAAATGTGAAAGACATTTTAAAAAAGATTGCTCTCACAGCCACTTTTCAACTTCACGGGATCTGCAACATTATGGTCAATAATACTACACGAAAATACAATTGTGAAAGTACTTCTACTATTAACTTCTAAGTAGAAGCCGCAAGCTAAGCCATCAACAATTTTTGGCTTTAAAAAGGGATACGTGGTGTCATACTAATTTGAAAACCGACCTTCCATCAATTTTAGCTTTACTAATCAGCCACATATTCGTTTGTAATTGAGTCAATTTCATACAAGTATTTCTATTTGGTTGATGTTCCGTTGTCTTCGTCTTCTTCTATGTATATAGTGCGTTAAAAAAAAAACTTAGGGTCCACCTAAGTAGAAATGATCAGTATAATAGGTATGCAGTCTTTGGGTCAAGTGTGCGGTGCGCAGTGTTCTGTCGTATAAAATGAGATACACGACTTCAAATATGCCTACCGCATTATGTAGAGTTCTATGTTAGACACCAATGACACGCCATCCGAACAACCTGTTAGCAGAAAATGGCTGCGATCGCGAAAAATTTTGTTAATACACGTGGCTTAAGCCGAGTTATGGTTGTTCAAATGGTGAAACACGGAGGTAAATTTGAACACATTTACATTACTTACACAACAGTAGCGGAATTTTCGATTTCAATTTTCTTCTTTTCATGTTTATCGAAACAGAGTGATTTTTGAAGTATTGAAATCTTATAAACTACGTGTCTTGATAATTTAGCAATCTTCAAAAAGCAGGAAAGTCAATTCCTAATTTGTTGGTATGATAGTCTTTTTATTAACACTTTGAGCACTACAGGCCCACTGCGCTAGCACGCTTCGCCACTCGGGGTGAGCAGTCCTTAGCGCCGGGTAGTTGGATATGTCCGTCATCATGAAGAAGGTTGCTGGTTCGATCTCTGCCACGACAATTTGCAGCGTTTCTTGGTGTCAGTTGGTATTAAAAGCTCTGCTATAACGTAGTTATCATAGCATAGAGACACTAATTGTCTAACATCCAACTACTTTTGGTACAAAACTAGATTCATGGGTAACACCGCAAATCTTACTTATCTCGCATTCCTTTGAAGACGCTGTAAAAGTTGGATTTGAAAACGTATTCTCTGTGATTTTTTAGGAGAATTTATTGTTTTAAATGCAGTCAGTTTTGCGGAACCTGTACTTTGGTTCCGTTGTTAGCCCATGGATCTACGTATCGTATCAAAAAACAGCGATCTACAAGACAATTGAGCGCTTTTTTTGCTATAATCACCTCTCTTTTTGCTAAGAAGAACCTTCAGTACTAATCAACACAAAAAATAACACCAAAAAGCCTTCTGTGAAGCATTATTGGAGAAGGTCGAACCAGTAACGTTCCACCCGACGACCGACATCACTATCCACTCGGCCCACGGCTTGCTCGCCGCCGCGCGCGGCAACGGGGAGGCGCTGGCGCTTTGGGCCTGCGTGTTAAGCACAAATTACCACGCCACTCTATCTGAAATCAAACTTTGGGCTTACGATAATAAACAGCACATTTATTTACAAAACCAGTAAACATGGGATTTTTTAGTTAAGAAAAAAGAAGAAACCAGAACATTCTTATGAAATATCATGCATACATAAAGCTCATTCAGAGAATGGAATAGACCACGAGGACAAAAAGACAATACCTGTCAAATGAAGATAACAAATTATGAAATTGAGACAGATTCCAATTCGAAGCTCAGTTCCACCATCAGCAAATTAGATATTTGCATTTAGATTTATCATTTGGATCTTTTTCTGTATTGCAGCTATGTCGTTGGCATTGAATCCACAACATCCACCGATCACTGTTGCTCCGAGATCTATCCATTTTTCGATAGAATTGAGAACGATGCCTAGAGGATCCTCTTTATCTCTGAAAAAAATTGGCAGTTTGATGGTCTCCCAGTGGAGATTGCTAGAGTCGAAGCATAATTTTCATCTAATTGTCATTTTCCTGTCTTAGTAATTTTCCATGAGTAGAGGAACCAGGTGCCAAGATGTCCCAACGTCGTTAACACAGGCAATTGTGTACTGTCGTGACTTGGACAAATATTCGCCTCCTCAAGAAATGAGTTATTTGTAGCACGGTGAAATCCCAAATTTTGGTTTGGAGATGCTCCAGCTTTTGGGCGGAGGTCAACCTCTTTGATGTAGGGCGGGTAGATCTTGGGAACTATATCAAGCTCTATTAAGACGGCATTCCCAAGAACGATGTCAAACAAACATGTTACATTTTGATCTGAAAAAAAGTTCTTTGAAAAAACTTTCCACGTGTTTTAGATTTACGTGAAAAAAGCGACATACTTATTCAGTTCATGCTTGCCATTGTTCGGATATACGAAAATCTCTGGGAGATTTCTTATGGATTGCACTGATTTAAGTAATGTCGTTATTGTTCCCGGATCAGTGCAGTTGATTCCAAATCCAACAACCTAAAATCCATGCAGAGAGAGCTATGCTATAAAAGGTATATTTAAAAAAGTACTACCTGCTCTCATTAACATTAATAAGCTTCAGTATTGAATTTTTTGGAAAAAAAATATTTGAACCGCTCATACTTCTTGATCAATGTTCACAGAATGTTCGTATGACTTCTATTTGTCTCATCGCACAACAAATTTGAGTCTCTTGAGTGAATACCAGTCACTGGTTGAAAGCTAACCTTCGGGCACTTCAACGCAACTCTCACCGCACTTTCTAGCGTCTCACCATGACGAAGAAGAACGGAATTCTGAAAGAGGTGGAAAGTGATCGAATTTTGGTCAAAGTGTGACTTTTCACGCACTTGGCGACATGTAAATGAGATCACAGCATTTATGTTATCGTGGCTATTCAAAGCCTCACAGATCGCTTCTGCTTCCTTCATAGTGCTTATCGTTTCGAAGAGCACATCATTGACACCGCTCGCTTTCATCGCTTTAATTTGATCGTTGTGATAAGTTATCATCGTCTGAAAATGGGAAGTAAGAAAGCAACTCTAGTTGTGGATTCAGCTTTTACTGAGCAATAAATTACAGAAGAACTACTCTTCCGCCACTTTCTCATGGAGTGATTCGGAGTAAATGACGCAGGATTGTGGGCGCTACTCAGTAGGGCGAAGAGCAGAATGTGATTCAAGGGCGGATTCGTACAGTTCATGAAAAACGTGTAAGCATTGAAGTGGTCTCCCACCTCCACTAAAGAGAAATGACTTTTAGCTTCTCTATGCTACCATTATATTCATGACGGATGTGTGGCTGTATAAGATGTTGACTTTATCCTGCAAGTCGATTCGTCCAAAATCCAGCAATCAGTGTTTCTGCAAGTACATAAAGAAAGATTTGGAATTGCCTCCAACAGACAAGCCCCTTATTCTAAATTGGAAAACGCGACGAACAACCCATTGCTATAAGCAAATCAGACGGCTACAGTCTCCTCGGAACAAAAACAAAGCACACTCTACCGTTGACTGCAATAGTTACCACATACATGATTTTGTTCTCCGTAGTGTAAGGCAGAACAAGCACGAAAATTCAGGGGTGCCATGTTCCGAAATAAGCACAGCTATGTCTTGTACTTACAAACCATGCATTTAGCAAATAGATCTTCAACTAAGAGATCTAATCACACAAGCCAAGAAGGTCACGTGAGACAACTAAGTAGCTATAACTGGAAGACATCGCAAGTTCAAGGAGGGCTTTCATATTCAAGAAAAAGCGCCTTTCAAGGTAGAAGTAGGTGGTGTTGGTAATGTACCGAAACTGAAATAACCCAATAAAGCTTTGAAAACCGAAAAACCGAATCGAATAAAAACTTTGAAGAAAGAAAAAGCCCAACCGTTCTGACATCTTTAGTAGCTTACGCTTCAGCATGAAGCTAAGATTAAGTCGCTATTCAGAGATCCTACGAGGCGTTACAGAGAGAGAGATAGTGCTGAAACATTCCATTCACCGGTTGATGACCAGAGGACCCAGAAGGCATGTCTGGCCCCACCTCCTGGCCCAGCCCCACTCAATCACGTCTGTCCTTTGATAGATGATCGTGGTAGTGATTGGGATGATAGTGGTAGTGATGGTAGTGATAGTAGTGTCATAATGTCAGTGGGGGTATGGGGGTAGCGATAGTCGTATCCATACGAAAAGCATGCGTAAGGAAGAAGATCGACCATGTTGGCCCTCTTTCGAATCGTTTCATTCGCTAATCTAATAGAACAAAACGATAGAAATGGAAAAATGTTTCTAGCACCAATACCCTCAACTCACATCCGATGAAATTTCAAATCGATATTTATAATTACCTTCACCATGTCATTCGGTGGTAGAACATCAACGAAAGACCCTGTGTACTCAGCTGCTTCACCACGAAAACATATTGCATACGATCCTATGGAACCCCAAATTCGTAGTTCGTTTCCGGAATGGTAGCTGGATACAGTGTCCTTCAGTAAGCCGACGGCTTTCTAGAGATAATCAAACATATATCTAGGTTCACAGGAGAGAGAACAAAATCATCTCAAAAAAAAAAACTCTGAGATAGAAGTCGCAATTTCACTGGCAAGAATAACGCATGACTCAAGATAAACCACACTTCGTAAGCAAACTGAGCATCAAAACAGCAAGAGAAGTAAATTTTGGAAATTTTCAAATATAGTAGGGCGGCAAAATTTTCAAATCACATTGCCATCTTGAGAAAACACCTTGAGGATAAGTACGGTACAACAAAATACATGTATTGCTTTCTTCCTTATAGGGCATAGTATGAAAATTGGAACTATGAACAACCTTAATGAGTTCCGAGCCATTAAGTCCTTGCTCTTTCAAGCAGATCAATGATGCATGGTACGTGTTAGTCGTGATGTCATCGACGCCTGCGTCAATGAATCTGAATTTTTTTTTTCAAAAAAAAAGCAAGGGTAATCTGGCTGGAAAATATGCATAAGATGTAATCATCCTCAATCGAATATGAAACTGCCATAGCATAATCTCGGCTCCGTTCTCTCCTCTTTAACGTCCAAACTTCAAATATGAGATAAATTTACCCTTATATAGCTTATCAAATTTGATGGGTTTGGCATATATTTTACATATAAGTGAGTTTATCAAAATGGTACCCTGAAGATGAATCACTTGAATTGACAATCCCCTTCGACCCTAACACGGTTCGAGAATCGCTCTGTGTAGCCAGGTGAATGATTAAAAGTAAAGCGCTTCAATTTTCACGGCTTATCTGCTGCAAAAAATTGGGAACTACTGATAATCTTCTACAGGGGATCAGCTGACATGTATCAAACGTTTATCTGTTCTCAAGCACCCTTGGATAGAGGAACCTTGTTCTTGGCCTCATTAATCCACTGGATTTGGCAGGGACGCTCCGCCAGCCCCATTCGGCGCGCGCGGCGAGCAGTCCATAGTGCCGAGAGGTGTGATGACGGCTATCGCGAAGATGGTTGCTGGTTCGATCTGCTACCACGACGCCTCATCACATTACATGGTGTGAAATCCTGTGCTCTACTCACTTGTTTTTAATTCAATAATTAGAGCACGAGAAAAAATTGTCGTGAAACGTTGTCGGTGGAGATTGAACCAGCAGCTTTTTTCCAGTGGTCGGTATCACTAATCACTCGGCTCTTGAAGTGGTAACGTTGCGCGGCGAGCTAGCGCTGACGGCGTGTCCTCGTCGCAGCACGTAAGTAAAACATGTTAAAAATGCACGAAATTTCGAAAAAAATTAGTCTGTTGGAAGTTCTCTAGCCTACGTCAGATAAGCTTGGAAACCTTACTACCTAAACTCTCCTCCCCCCCCCTATACTTTGAAATGAGTTAATATTGTTCTAGAACTATTCTTATAGATCCATAGCGTGCGATGACCACAAAAGTTCATTACCTCGTCGCACTTACAATGTGTTCTTGAATGTCGATCTGTGATGTACAGCAGTAGTTTCTTTTCAAGGGTTTTCTCAGGCTGACAAGGAGTTTAAAGTTTCCATGCCCACATTCTTCAACTCAGCTAATTGTAAGCCTATCTTATTGCGCTTTTCATCCTTCCACTCGCGGTAACTTTTCGATGAAAAAAAAAAACGTCACAAAAAATGAGATGCTACAAGTGTTGTGATTATCGTATGCTTGAATCAAGTGACCGGACGCTCTAAGCAGCTCAAAATCACTTGTGGGAATGTAATTCTACTGATGACCGTTGGGTACTGCATAGTAGAAGAGATCAAGTGGCACCGATAGGTGATTGTATAGTTCGCCTTTGATAGACGAATTTCGCTCTATTGCGTTCATGATACAGTATCACCTGTCACCTGTCACATGATACAGTACCCCTGATAAATGTTAAACCGGAGTATCGGATTACGCGAAGAATGAAAAACCAGTTGTCCAAACGGTCACCTCTTGTGGGCCGCAACTACGAGCTCCGGATCGTCAATGACAGCGTCGAAAGTCCAATTGGGACGCTCCTTGATTACGAGTTCATTAATTATATGAAATCGAAAGTCATAAGTTATTGTCATACAACATACCACGTCAAAGTATCCGTTAGAGACATACGATAATTCAGCGCTGAAAGACCCATCCAATACACGAATCTTCTTCTTCTGACGTTTGTTGAGGTTCATTTGGTCACTCGAGTTTCCATAGTTTTTTACTGGCACTTGAGAGAACATGCTGAAACACATTACGGCGATGAGTTGAATATAGAAAGACATCATGGATTCCGCAAGTCTGATAAACATAGTTTCACTTCGGCTGGTAGTGAGGACATAATGTAATACAGGCAGATCAGTTATTTTTGGAAACAAATATGACAGCTCAGCTTGGTAGCTTATTGAATAACAGTCCATGTTCGATTTCCAGGTCAAAGTACTATTAATACGCTTTCGATGAGAGAAAGGCTAGAATGAATTGTTGAGTTCGCGTAGCAAGATTAAGTAACAAAAATACGTTCTAAACTTCTCATCAAGCTTCATCAACTCTACTGAATTTGAACCTCAGGCACGTCATCATAAAAGTAATTCCTAAATTTATTGGCAACTAGTAGTTTTTTGACGGTTCGAAGATGTTCACCAGAGGATTTAACACGTTGGGAACAGGCGCACGGTGCTAACCCAGCCCGCCGTTGTGCGCGTGTCGATTAGTTAGTGATGCTGGCCATCAGTAAACAGGTCTTTGGTTCAGTCTCCTTCCACGACGTCCAATCTAGCTTCTTCGGTGATATTCTCTGGCGTGGATCAATATCGCAGATTCTTCTATCGACGTGATTATAGCAGAGAAAAACGCTTGAGTATCTCACAAATCACAGTTTTTTGAAACGATACGTAGATTCATGGGATAACAATGGAACCAATGCACAAATTCCCTAAAACTGACTGCATCCACTTTTATTTGAAATTTTCCTAAAAAGTTATAAAAGTCATACATCGTAAAAAAAATGTTTAGAATCTGAATTTGGCAACACCGCAGCAAGAAACGCGAAAGAAAAAGTTGGATATACGTTGCTGCTCTATAGATAATTCGTTTCGTATGAAAAAGTAGTGAAATGTTAGATGACTGGAAGTTCTTTTTGCTATGATGATTAGTTATCTAGGAATCTTCAATACCAGTGGACACAAAAAAGTAACACCAAAAAGTCTGCTGTGAAGCCTCGGGCAGGGGATTGAACCGGAAACCATTTCGTGATGGCAGCCCTCATCAAGGCTAGCGACTACTCATCGCGCAGCAAGGCAGGGCTAGCGCTGTGGGTCTGTCGTATCCAATGTGTTAACAGATCCCGCTCGTATTTCCGTAGATTCTCGAATAAAAATAAATACGTGAACACCTTTCGGTTATCTACGGCCCAATACTAAGTTTCTGTGCTCTACTTGTTGCTCTACTGGTTGAAGAATGCTTTGCAACAACGGCGGTAATTGTAGTAATCGAAGAGGATTCGGTAAATATGGTATACACAGTGTTAGATTGATTTATAGAAATGGATAAAGAAATTTTAGGTTAGTTCAGCAGGAAACATGCGTGTTTTACTTGGGCACTGCCACGCTAGAATTTACGGCTGCCAGAGTGCAAAGTAAAGTTGGGCAATTGAATCTTTGCATCAAAATAGTACAACAATATCATAACGACAGAGTAATAATGTACAAAGGGTATATGAAGATTGATTAATCGGTTACTTCCGCGGACCCAAACCGGGCGTGTCTAACTGGTAAGGGCTCTCACCCCAGCATGGACATGGCTGCACCTCCCCCTTCTCTGCAACTCTGCGACTCTAGCCTCAGAGTGCCGATTACTGCCTCTCTCACTCCTCCCTGCCACTCGGCACTCGCCTGGCGAAAAGAAGGTTAGTGGTTCGATCCCCTACTACATTTCATTGTAGTTTCTTTTGCTGTTATCTTTTTGTTTTCACTACATTATATTGGAATTACTAACACACCAACTCACACCATATTCCATAGAGTAGTAACACCGTAGTTCAACGACCAATCTATAGAACTTATTTATCACCATTTATCCAACAATCAGCAACTTATAACAATAATATATCACCATATAACATAATATTATGCAGCATAAACCTGGTCGCTACGTAAGCAGGATCAAAGATCATTTGGCGCTATCGAACGCGCAACTGAAAGGTCGATGCTAGGAGTATCCCGTATCTCGCAAATGAGAGAAAGGATCCGAAGTTCCGACCTACGTCAAAGGTCGAAGATCAGAGATGCCATTCTACAACGCTACGATATCGAAAATAAGGTGAGCCGGACACGTGATGCGCTTCAACGACAACCGATGGACGAGGGCCGTTACCGACTGGACTCCTCGGGACGTCAAGCGCTCCAAAGGAAGACCACTGACCCGTTGGTCCGATTCCTTCACGAAAGCGATAGAAGAAAGATATGATGCTCAGCGAATCCCTAGAGCGAGGAGGACCCACTGGGCTACTCTTGCACGCGATAGGGAAAAATAGAAGAGTTGCTGGTACCCGCTCGAGTCACTCGACGATCAACGGGACGACAGGTGAAACAGGTGACAGGTGATAATATAACAAATGGTGATAAATTAATAATATAGACTGATCACGTTTGTTACGATGTTAGTATATGAGACATGGTGCGATTTGGTTTTTCAGTGATTGGCGCATATTGTAGTGAAAAGAAACACAGTGGACCAAAAAAACTACAGTGGAATGTTGTGGAAGGGGATCGAACCGGCAATCTTCTTCCCGATGGACGGGGTGCAGACTGGCACGGAGAGGTAAGAGAGAAAGTGACTCCCACGCTGGTGGTTAAAGAGGCAGAGAAAGTGGAGCAGACAGCCCAATGTTTACACGCTGACAGTTAGAATACAAACAAGTGGTGTAGACAGTTCAGCGTTGTCAGCTAAAGATGCGGGGACCTTGGGTCCATGGTCACGAAAGGAGGAGTGGGATCGCTAAAGTCGCAGAGGGTAGACTGGCACGGAGAGGTAAGAGAGAAAGTGACTCCCACGCTGGTGGTTAAAGAGGCAGAGAAAGTGGAGCAGACTGCCCAATGTTTACACGCTGACAGTTAGAATACAAACAAGTGGTGTAGACAGTTCAGCGTTGTCAGCTAAAGATGCGGGGACCTTGGGTCCATGGTCACGAAAGGAGGAGTGGGATCGTTAAAGTCGCAGAGGGGAGACTGGCACGGAGAGGTAAGAGAGAAAGTGACTCCCACGCTGGTGGTTAAAGAGGCAGAGAAAGTGGAGCAGACTGCCCAATGTTTACACGCTGACAGTTAGAATACAAACAAGTGGTGTAGACAGTTCAGCGTTGTCAGCTAAAGATGCGGGGACCTTGGGTCCATGGTCACGAAAGGAGGAGTGGGATCGTTAAAGTCGCAGAGGGGAGACTGGCACGGAGAGGTAAGAGAGAAAGTGACTCCCACGCTGGTGGTTAAAGAGGCAGAGAAAGTGGAGCAGACTGCCCAATGTTTACACGCTGACAGTTAGAATACAAACAAGTGGTGTAGACAGTTCAGCGTTGTCAGCTAAAGATGCGGGGACCTTGGGTCCATGGTCACGAAAGGAGGAGTGGGATCGTTAAAGTCGCAGAGGGGAGACTGACACGGAGAGGTAAGAGAGAAAGTGACTCCCACGCTGGTGGGTAAAGAGGCAGAGAAAGTGGAGCAGACAGCCCAATGTTTACACGCTGACAGTTAGAATACAAACAAGTGGTGTAGACAGTTCAGCGTTGTCAGCTAAAGATGCGGGGACCTTGGGTCCATGGTCACGAAAGGAGGAGTGGGATCGTTAAAGTCGCAGAGGGGAGACTGACACGGAGAGGTAAGAGTGAAGGGACTCCCACGCTGGTGGTTAAAGAGGCAGAGAAAGTGGAGCAGACTGCCCAATGTTTTCGCGCTGAAAGTTAGAATACAAACAAGTGGTGTAGACAGTTCAGCGTTGTCAGCTAAAGATGCGGGGACCTTGGGTCCATGGTCACGAAAGGAGGAGTGGGATCGTTAGAGTCGCAGATGGGAGACTGGCACGGAGAGGTAAGAGAGAAAGTGACTCCCACGCTGGTGGGTAAAGAGGCAGAGAAAGTGGAGTAGACAGCCCAATGTTTACACGCTGACAGTTAGAATACAAACAAGTGGTGTAGACAGTTCAGCGTTGTCAGCAAAGATGCGAGGACCTTGGGTCCATGGTCACGAAAGGAGGAGTGGGATCGCTAAAGGCGCAGAGGGTACACTGGCACGGAGAGGTAAGAGAGAAAGTGACTCCCACGCTGGTGGTTAAAGAGGCAGAGAAAGTGGAGCAGACTGCCCAATGTTTACGCGCTGACACTTAGAATACAAACAAGTGGTGTAGACAGTTCAGCGTTGTCAGCTAAAGATGCGGGGACCTTGGGTCCATGGTCACGAAAGGAGGAGTGGGATCGCTAAAGTCGCAGAGGGTACACTGGCACGGAGAGGTAAGAGAGAAAGTGACTCCCACGCTGGTGGTTAAAGAGGCAGAGAAAGTGGAGCAGACTGCCCAATGTTTACACGCTGACAGTTAGAATACAAACAAGTGGTGTAGACAGTTCAGCGTTGTCAGCTAAAGATGCGGGGACCTTGGGTCCATGGTCACGAAAGGAGGAGTGGGATCGTTAAAGTCGCAGAGGGGAGACTGACACGGAGAGGTAAGAGAGAAAGTGACTCCCACGCTGGTGGTTAAAGAGGCAGAGAAAGTGGAGCAGACTGCCCAATGTTTACACGCTGACAGTTAGAATACAAACAAGTGGTGTAGACAGTTCAGCGTTGTCAGCTAAAGATGCGGGGACCTTGGGTCCATGGTCACGAAAGGAGGAGTGGGATCGTTAAAGTCGCAGAGGGGAGACTGACACGGAGAGGTAAGAGAGAAAGTGACTCCCACGCTGGTGGGTAAAGAGGCAGAGAAAGTGGAGCAGACAGCCCAATGTTTACACGCTGACAGTTAGAATACAAACAAGTGGTGTAGACAGTTCAGCGTTGTCAGCTAAAGATGCGGGGACCTTGGGTCCATGGTCACGAAAGGAGGAGTGGGATCGTTGAAGTCGCAGAGGGGAGACTGACACGGAGAGGTAAGAGTGAAGGGACTCCCACGCTGGTGGTTAAAGAGGCAGAGAAAGTGGAGCAGACTGCCCAATGTTTTCGCGCTGAAAGTTAGAATACAAACAAGTGGTGTAGACAGTTCAGCGTTGTCAGCTAAAGATGCGGGGACCTTGGGTCCATGGTCACGAAAGGAGGAGTGGGATCGTTAGAGTCGCAGAGGGGAGACTGGCACGGAGAGGTAAGAGAGGAAGTGACTCCCACGCTGGTGGGTAAAGAGGCAGAGAAAGTGGAGTAGACAGCCCAATGTTTACACGCTGACAGTTAGAATACAAACAAGTGGTGTAGACAGTTCAGCGTTGTCAGCTAAAGATGCAAGGACCTTGGGTCCATGGTCACGAAAGGAGGAGTGGGATCGCTAAAGGCGCAGAGGGTACACTGGCACGGAGAGGTAAGAGAGAAGTGACTCCCACGCTGGTGGTTAAAGAGGCAGAGAAAGTGGAGCAGACTGCCCAATGTTTTCGCGCTGAAAGTTAGAATACAAACAAGTGGTGTAGACAGTTCAGCGTTGTCAGCTAAAGATGCGGGGACCTTGGGTCCATGGTCACGAAAGGAGGAGTGGGATCGTTAGAGTCGCAGATGGGAGACTGGCACGGAGAGGTAAGAGAGAAAGTGACTCCCACGCTGGTGGGTAAAGAGGCAGAGAAAGTGGAGTAGACAGCCCAATGTTTACACGCTGACAGTTAGAATACAAACAAGTGGTGTAGACAGTTCAGCGTTGTCAGCCAAAGATGCAAGGACCTTGGGTCCATGGTCACGAAAGGAGGAGTGGGATCGCTAAAGGCGCAGAGGGTACACTGGCACGGAGAGGTAAGAGAGAAAGTGACTCCCACGCTGGTGGTTAAAGAGGCAGAGAAAGTGGAGCAGACAGCCCAATGTTTACACGCTGACACTTAGAATACAAACAAGTGGTGTAGACAGTTCAGCGTTGTCAGCTAAAGATGCGGGGACCTTGGGTCCATGGTCACGAAAGGAGGAGTGGGATCGCTAAAGTCGCAGAGGGTACACTGGCACGGAGAGGTAAGAGAGAAAGTGACTCCCACGCTGGTGGTTAAAGAGGCAGAGAAAGTGGAGCAGACTGCCCAATGTTTACACGCTGACAGTTAGAATACAAACAAGTGGTGTAGACAGTTCAGCGTTGTCAGCTAAAGATGCGGGGACCTTGGGTCCATGGTCACGAAAGGAGGAGTGGGATCGTTAAAGTCGCAGAGGGGAGACTGACACGGAGAGGTAAGAGAGAAAGTGACTCCCACGCTGGTGGTTAAAGAGGCAGAGAAAGTGGAGCAGACTGCCCAATGTTTACACGCTGACAGTTAGAATACAAACAAGTGGTGTAGACAGTTCAGCGTTGTCAGCTAAAGATGCGGGGACCTTGGGTCCATGGTCACGAAAGGAGGAGTGGGATCGTTAAAGTCGCAGAGGGGAGACTGACACGGAGAGGTAAGAGAGAAAGTGACTCCCACGCTGGTGGGTAAAGAGGCAGAGAAAGTGGAGCAGACAGCCCAATGTTTACACGCTGACAGTTAGAATACAAACAAGTGGTGTAGACAGTTCAGCGTTGTCAGCTAAAGATGCGGGACCTTGGGTCCATGGTGAGGAAAGGAGGAGTGGGATCGTTGAAGTCGCAGAGGGGAGACTGACACGGAGAGGTAAGAGTGAAGGGACTCCCACGCTGGTGGTTAAAGAGGCAGAGAAAGTGGAGCAGACTGCCCAATGTTTTCGCGCTGAAAGTTAGAATACAAACAAGTGGTGTAGACAGTTCAGCGTTGTCAGCTAAAGATGCGGGGACCTTGGGTCCATGGTCACGAAAGGAGGAGTGGGATCGTTAGAGTCGCAGAGGGGAGACTGGCACGGAGAGGTAAGAGAGGAAGTGACTCCCACGCTGGTGGGTAAAGAGGCAGAGAAAGTGGAGTAGACAGCCCAATGTTTACACGCTGACAGTTAGAATACAAACAAGTGGTGTAGACAGTTCAGCGTTGTCAGCTAAAGATGCAAGGACCTTGGGTCCATGGTCACGAAAGGAGGAGTGGGATCGCTAAAGGCGCAGAGGGTACACTGGCACGGAGAGGTAAGAGAGAAAGTGACTCCCACGCTGGTGGTTAAAGAGGCAGAGAAAGTGGAGCAGACTGCCCAATGTTTACACGTTGACAGTTAGAATACAAACAAGTGGTGTAGACAGTTCAGCGTTGTCAGCTAAAGATGCGGGGACCTTGGGTCCATGGTCACGAAAGGAGGAGTGGGATCGTTAAAGTCGCAGAGGGGAGACTGACACGGAGAGGTAAGAGAGAAAGTGACTCCCACGCTGGTGGTTAAAGAGGCAGAGAAAGTGGAGCAGACTGCCCAATGTTTACACGCTGACAGTTAGAATACAAACAAGTGGTGTAGACAGTTCAGCGTTGTCAGCTAAAGATGCGGGGACCTTGGGTCCATGGTCACGAAAGGAGCAGTGGGATCGTTAAAGTCGCAGAGGGGAGACTGGCACGGAGAGGTAAGAGTGAAAGTGACTCCCACGCTGGTGGTTAAAGAGGCAGAGAAAGTGGAGCAGACTGCCCAATGTTTACACGCTGACAGTTAGAATACAAACAAGTGGTGTAGACAGTTCAGCGTTGTCAGCTAAAGATGCGGGGACCTTGGGTCCATGGTCACGAAAGGAGGAGTGGGATCGTTAAAGTCGCAGAGGGGAGACTGACACGGAGAGGTAAGAGAGAAAGTGACTCCCACGCTGGTGGGTAAAGAGGCAGAGAAAGTGGAGCAGACAGCCCAATGTTTACACGCTGACAGTTAGAATACAAACAAGTGGTGTAGACAGTTCAGCGTTGTCAGCTAAAGATGCGGGGACCTTGGGTCCATGGTCACGAAAGGAGGAGTGGGATCGTTAAAGTCGCAGAGGGGAGACTGGCACGGAGAGGTAAGAGTGAAAGTGACTCCCACGCTGGTGGTTAAAGAGGCAGAGAAAGTGGAGCAGACTGCCCAATGTTTACACGCTGACAGTTAGAATACAAACAAGTGGTGTAGACAGTTCAGCGTTGTCAGCTAAAGATGCGGGGACCTTGGGTCCATGGTCACGAAAGGAGGAGTGGGATCGTTAAAGTCGCAGAGGGGAGACTGGCACGGAGAGGTAAGAGTGAAAGTGACTCCCACGCTGGTGGTTAAAGAGGCAGAGAAAGTGGAGCAGACTGCCCAATGTTTACACGCTGACAGTTAGAATACAAACAAGTGGTGTAGACAGTTCAGCGTTGTCAGATAAAGATGCGGGGACCTTGGGTCCATGGTCACGAAAGGAGGAGTGGGATCGTTAAAGTCGCAGAGAGGAGTGGAGCCATTCCCAAGTTGGGTTGAGGGCTGACACGGCTAGTTTGGGTCCACGGAAGTCGACCGGTTAATAATTCCGTGGTACATTTCCTCTAGCCAAGCGCCAGTTCGACCCTTTGTCGGAAGCTTACTTTGCGGTTGTTTTTGACCATTAAGTAATCATTCGATAGCCTAAATCAAAACAATCTAAATGGCTCATCTTATCTTCGAAAAAATTTTCTAACTTCGCTGAGAGAGAAGAAGTTATATCTTGTCTCTCACTGATAGATTTCTAGCTGACCTCCTTACGGAGTTTTTTCAGCTAATCGATAGACCAAATCTTGAGGATTCAATAATTCATTTGGTTTTAAAAAAGGACCATGCATTACGCTGTGACAGCCAAAAGAAGATTATGATTGAGTTTCGCAAAACTGAATCACTTTTTTGCCCGCTCCTCACTTCGATGCCTTGGAAAAACGCATTCTGTGGTCGTTTTTTATTTTCAAGTAAGCATTCTATAGTTCAATTGATAGGAATTTTAGTGATGCGTTTCTTCTCTTAGAAGGGCTTGTTATTGCGCTGAAAAAGCAAAAGTAATATTTTGTTTCTTGTCAAAAGATTTCTCACTGATCAAAGCTTTTCCTTTGAAGTTTCAATGATTAATCGATAGATTAGATCTTAAGAATTCCAACAATCTATCTGATTTTGATACCGACCTTATATCACAATGTAGTAACAGCCAGAACAAGACTGGGCTTTGCAAAACTGGAAGAGGCCTAAAGTGCGAAATCCAGTTTTCTTTTGGTTGTTATGAAGCACTAAGAAGTTCGTTAAAGAAGCCAAAAACATAACTTGAACTCTTGAGATTTGATCTATCATTCGAATTTCTGAAACTATATGAGAGGGGCCCTGATAAGCGAGAGATCTTTGAATGAGGGACAAATTATTATTTTTGCTCTTTCGACGCAATAACAAGGTTTTTTGGGAGTAAAGTATACCATCCAGTTTCTTTTAACTTAAGCTATCGATTGATGTTTTAAACATTAGAAACGATTAAGAAATACGTTTTTCCCCATGGATCAAAGTGAAGAGAGTATGATTCAAGTGATCCACTTTTTGCGACACCCCTTCTTTTGGCTGTTACAACTTATCATCAGGTCCAGTATAAAATGCAAATAAATGGTTGAAATCTTTGAGATTTGATCTGTCCACTGGTTGATGAAACTCCGAAGGGAAAGCTTTGATCAGCGAGAAATCTTTCCATGAGCAACAAAATTTTATTTGTGCTCTCTCAGAGAAATAAGTAGGCTTTTCCAAAGAAAACATAAACCATTCAAATTGTTTTGACTTGTGCTATCGAATGATTATTTGAGCATTGCAAAAGACTAAGAAACGCGTTGTTTGCAAGGGGACGAACTGGCGCTTGGCTAAAGGAAATGATCCAATTCCGAGCGAATAGCCCAATCAAGGCAAAAACAGCTACTTAATGATACGAGAAAAAAAAGGTTAAATAGAGCCAAATTAAGAGATACTCTATACTTAAGGGATCTTTGAGATAACTATCACGGTAGGAATCGAACTCGCATTCCGCCCTTTCAGGGCGCATGCTAACCATTTGCACTATCGTCGCCTGTTTTGCCACCACTCTTCTTACGCTACAACGCATCAAGCTGTCAGCAACTAACCGCCAACGGTTGGCCTGGCAAAGTGTATTAGCATTGATCCCAGTTAGCTATGTTGAAGTGCTGCAGAGTAGTAAGAGTGGTAGCAGAACAGGTGATGGTAGAGCAATTGGTTAGCATGCGGCCCTGGAAAGTGCGAACTGCAGTTTCGATTCCCGTGTGACGTCACTTTTGCACAACACTCAGCGTCATTAGGTATATTTGTAACATTATACCACCGCTAAACGCGGTTAAATAAGAAGAATTCTAGTTGATGACCATATTTCTTCAATTTTACTGTTTTCTAGCAGTGGTAGATGTTTAAACAATCATTTCAGAAGATTGAGTGGTACTCAAAAAATCGACCTCAAGCGGAAGGTTAATGCGCAGTCCACCTTTTCGAAGGCGCGTGAGGTTGATTTTTTGTGTACCACTGAATATTCTTAGATTGTTAAGAAAGGTTATGGCTCCAAATAAACCGGAGCAGTGTAAGGATACAGATGACGATAGGTTTTTGGATTTTAACTCTGCAAATTCCTGGGACCCAAACCGATGTGACGACTCAACATTACAACGTCTAGAATCTAAGCTTCACAGTGTTCTTAGTAGTTCGTCGGAGCTTCTACATCATCACGTACGCGGCGGTCAGGCGTTTGAAAGATTCGCAATGACGAGTGGTTCGTGCTTCCGTCCATCGGGAAGAAGGTTGCTGGTTCGACTCCGTGCCTCGGCGCTTCACTGTAGTATCTCAGTGTTACCTTTTTGTTTTCAGTACAATATGTTCAAATCACAATCAAACCATATCTCATCTAGTGATACCGTAACACGAACGATCAATATATATAGTTTATTCACCACCATATATTCAGGAAGTACAAGGAACTGTTTTGAAAGGCATATTAAACTGAAAACAAATAAGTAGATCATATAGATACAATTTCTCATTCTAAACTAAATTACATTAGAAACTACCACGTTTTCAATTATGGCGAAAAAAGTTGGATATGCGATGTTAGCCCATGGATGTGCGTTTTGTATCAAAAAGAAATGAGATGTTGGACAATTGGGCATTTTTTGCTGAAGAACCCTCGATATCAGTCGACATCAGAAAGATGACAACAAGAAAACTACAGTGAAGCGTCGTGGTGAGGAATCGAACCAGGAACCTTTTTAACAATGGACGGCAGCACGAGACACTTGCCTTTGTGGACTGCTTGCCACCGAACCGCCGCGTGTGTGACGAGGCAAAAGTCTGAAGAAACTACTAAGAACCATCTGGAGCTTAGATTCTAGAAGCTGTAATGTTGTGTTGCCCCATTAATTTGGGCCTGTGGAAGTCAAAGGGTTGAAAAAATTTCAGTTCTTCTAAAACGAAACACATTGAAGTCGTTTTCGAAACATCGTTAACATGTTCCGCGTCAGTGTTACTTAGCCGCTAATTCCTAGCCATACGTTTTACGCCTTCCTTCAGAACAGTAGGTAGACGTATATGAAAGGGGAAGCATGTGCTCTCCTTCTACTTGAAGAATTCTATTCTTTAGATCTACGTCCGCTCCAAGACGTCTCAGAGCACCTGTTGGTTCGCCTTCGCTTCCATTTCAGTAACCTGGGGAAATACAACATAATCTAGCGGCTGGCGATACCTCAGTGAAGAAGATCCGTATATATTGAACATATAACGTGAAAAGCTCTAGATGTCGAGCCGTCCTACATGATGGCACCATGCATTGCACTCCATTCAGTGTAACGAAAAGGAACGAATGCTTATTAAGTCTATACAATCTAGAAAAGCCAGATAATTATTCTTTGTGTCATGTATGTGGTCTGATATGGGGGCTTATAGACTGCAATAAGCGCGTTTCGGCCTTGCCAGCCTCAAAGTTGCATAGTGCCTTTCGTCTCAGCCAATCCGCCTTGAGGGAAACCCAAACCCTTACATAAAGGAGTCGCAGACGTATTTTACACGTGCTATCAAGTGAAAGAAATCAGTAAATGAGCAGTGTTGTACTCGATTGATCTTGGCTGGTAGTTCTGAAATATCGTATCGTTCGTTTCGAGTGTTTTCTTAAGACCACGCTCACCTGATAATTATAACTGATTACTAATTACGAACGGTATTATAATTCATAAATATTAGCTAAGAGCAATCAAGTGCACAACACTGCCTATTTAATGATTTCTTTCACTTGGTGGCACTTTCAAATAGTACGTCTGTATCTTTACACAAGAGGGATTGGCTTCTCTCGTGTGCGATTGGTTATGACAAAAGGCACTGTGCAACTGACGAAGCTGTCAAAACCGAAACACGTGTATTGCCCTGTATAAGTGCCCATAACAGACCACAAGCATGGCTCAAAAATCAGGCACGTTGAAATTTGAACGTGGTCTTAAGAAAACATTCGAAACGAACGACTAGAAGAACGATGCTGGTTTTAGTGTTGTATCCTTCAAAACAGATGTGATATCATACCTTTATTTCGAGTGCTTTATTGAGACCACCTCAAATTTCAATAAATCCTTTCATTAGTATTTGAGCCAACTTGTCGTGTGGTCTGATAAGGGATCTTGTACGGCCCCATACACGTGTTTCGTCCTTACAGATTCGTCAGTCGGGCAGAAGCCGATCTTAGGTGAAAACTGTGTTGGATGAGAAATTCGCTTGAAATAGAGTGTAAAACGTTCGTCTTCGATGACTCTCTGTAAGGGAGCAGAACTCCCGAGAGAACTGACTTTGAAAATATCGAAAGACGACGGGTCCTGCCCGACTGACGAGTCTGTAAGGACGAAACACGTGTCTCGGGCTGTACAAGAGCCCTTACCAGACCACATGACATGTTGGCTCATATAGTAATGAAAAGATGTGGTATTATTTGCGGGTCCGAAAACACAGGAATCATAATTTTTCCAGGATACGGATTGAAACCCCCGATCGGGAATGTACTGCGTTGTTGTGCACCTACAAACCACTGTGTAACACACGTCCTATAGTGAACAGGATGAGTAAAAACATTCAAACGGACGCACGTATTCAAAAATTTCCATGCCAGCACTGTTCCACTCTAAGGAGTCCCTCCAGCCCTTTGTCTTCTGACAGATTCTCTTTCTAGGGCGATTAGTTTTTCTACCCTCGGTGATCAGTCCGCTGATTGATCCTTTTCAGAAGAATTTACCTCGCTCTGCACTGCACACAACGAAGTTTATAGAGAACATAGATACTAACATAATAACTGGGAATTAAAGTGTGGAATTTCACTTCATGGTGAAAGATAGCGGAGTAGACAGTGATGCACACTCTCACTAAGCAATGTTCGGCATCCTCCCTCCACGCTTTCCTGCAAGTCCAGATATGTACGTCTTAGCTCGTCTATCCCCAGAGTCGCATGGAAAGTCGTTTCAACTAGCATTCTCCGACGTTCAAAAAAAAAAAGACGAAATTCCCAACCAGCAGCCAAAACGGCACGCGAAACGTTTGAGAACATTTGTAGAGAATAACTGCGGGGAAACTGATTGAACGTAAGAAGTGCTGGGATTTGAAGCACAGTATCGGCGTGGACGGGTCATGTATGGAAGATCTGATTCTACTATAGAGAATACAGCTGCAGTTAGAACCGAATAGTATCAAATTTAGCCTGAGAAAGAGAAAAGAAAGTTTAACGAACTCAAAAAAAGCATCGAGGATTTTGCGATCAGCTCAAAAAATAGGCGGTCTCGCGTCTCTTCTTCATATACTCATATCGTTGTTGGTTCAATATCGCGGCTTAGGTTATCCAAACTTCTCATTATTTCCGGGTTTACAAACTTGCACCACACTTCTCTGAAAGACCAAGAACACCGTTCATCTATAATTGGACATCTATATGTTATTATTGCATAGATCAAATATGTCCTTAGTTTCTTGTGAGATATTTGATGCAACCAGACGTATGGCGCATTGCTAAGAAACGATACAACTTTAGGTACTTCCTCTTATGGTGCATATTCAGTAAACTATTGGGTTGGCAAGAAATTCTCCGGACTTTTTCGCCCTTGTTAATTATTTTTTATAAATTGAGTGTTCGTTTTTACCATCGTTTAGAGCAGCTTTTCGCGGCTGTTTTGATATAGAACACTTATACATTTGTTTCTAAGATGGAATTTTCCCGAGAGCAAAGACGATTGTGAATGCCACACAAGTATCGTTTGGGTTGACACGCAACGATACTCGCGTAGCATCAACAATCGTCTCTGCTCTCGGGAAAATTCCATCTTGAAACAAATGTATGACTGTTCTATATCAAAACAACCCCAAAAATCCGCTCTAAACGACAGTAGAAACAAAAACTCAGAAGCGTGAAAAATAATCAATAAAAGCGAAGAAATGCGGGAGACTTTTCGCTAACCCAATAATCAAAATGGACTTACTTCACTCTATCCTTAGCTGCCTAACTGTAAAGCTACGTTGTATGTACGCAAAAAGCGAATAGAAACTTAAACCCACATCTGAAATAGAGCTGAACAAGAACTATTAACTAGAATTCGACTTACTAACCGGTTTAGCGGTGGCATGATGTTACAAATATATATCCACTAATGCTGAGTAATTTGCAAAACACTGGACGTCGAACGGGATTCGAACCCGCATCTCACCCTTTCGGAAAGCGTTGCTACCATTGTATCACAGGCACTCCTTTTGCCATCACTCTTTCGGCGACACAACGGTATGGATGTGTCAGCAACAAACCGTGAACGATTTGGCTTGGTAAGCCGATGTCGGCATTGAAGCCAATCACGCTAATAGATATTAGATATTTGTAATATCAGCTGGAATTCGATCTACTAACCGCTTTTCACGGTGGCATGATGTTAGAAATATGTATAACCAACAGTGTTAAAGGATGCATGGAACTTCGGACGTCGGACGGGATTCGAACTCGCATTTCACCCTTCCCGGAGGCGCGTGCAAACCCTTGCACCACCGGCTCTCTTTTTGCCGTCACTCTTTCGCCCCGCCAGAGATGAAATGCGTTTCGAATCCCATCTGACGTCCAAAGTTTTGCGTATCACTCAATAGTATTGAATAAGCTGAATAAGCTTTGTAATGTGGATGTATTCAATACATATGGTATCTCTCCACTCATGCCCAACCCTCTCATGAAAGATCTTGACACTGGTGGCTCCCCATAGGGCGTTCCTTGTTGACCGCCGGATAGAGCCGTGGAGTGGAGCTCAGCTCACACGATACGCACGCCGCGACAAGCCTCACAACCACACGGCCACGGCGCCCCACATATGAGCTCACTTATAATAAATAAAAGCTTCCATTAAATCTCGTTAACTAACAAGTATTTCCTTCCAACATCACTTCGCCCTTTCACGACTAACACATAGATTTTTAGCTTACTCTTTACTCTTCAAACTTATTCGAAGAAATTTTAGACTCGCTGCGGGGGAAGTTCGCCCGTCATTCCCTGTAATTTGGCTCAAACAAGCCCTTATAATACTCAAACGAGTAAATGACAATAAATATCCCATACGAACTGATGTTACAAGGGCTCTTTTAATGTGATTTTCAGACATCATCGCCTTGAACACACAGAAAATGTACGAATACCTCCGGATTTTTCGTTTCGAGTGTTTTCTTAGAACCACAGCTCAATTTTTCAAACTCAAATCTCAAAAAATGATTACCAGGCATATTGAAATTTGAGCTGTGGTCTTAAGAAAACACTCGAAACGAAAGATTTATAGCCTGAGCCTCAGCCATAGCCTAGGCCTAAGCCTCAGCTTCAGTCACAGCCTAAATCTAAGTCTGAGCTAAAGCTTAAGCCTCACACCGAGCCTCAGCCTCAGCCACACTCACAATCTAAGTCTAGGCATCAGCCTAGGTCTAAGCTTCAGCCTCACCCACAGCCTAAGCCTAAGTCTAAGACTAAGCCCAGGCCTCAGCCTCAGATATAGCCTAAGCCTGAAATTATGTTTTGAGCCACGCACATCAGTGGCCTATGAAAGAGGGCTGACTTTTAGAGCCTGATACACGTGTTTCGATCTTGCTATCTCGTTGGTGGGGCAGTTACCCTTTCTCGTCTTTTGCCAATACTTTGTGGGTGCTCCAGTCGCGACACTAACTAAGGGTTAGCGACGACGAACCTTTTACACTTTATGTTCAGTGAGATTTGATCTGTCGATTGGTTGATGAAACTGCGAAGGGAAAGCTTTGATCAGCGAGGAATCTTTCCATGAGCAACAAAATTTTATTTGTGCTCTCTCGGAGAAATAAGTAGGCTTTTCCAAAGAAAGCATAAACCATTCAAATTGTTTTGACTTGTGCTATCGAATGATTATTTGAGCATTGCAAAAGACTAAGAAACGCGTTGTTTGCAAGGGGACGAACTGGCGCTTGGCTATAGGAATGATCCAATTCCGAGCGAATAGCCCAATCAAGGCAAAAACAGCTACTTAATGATACGAGAAAAGAAGGATAAATAGAACCAAATCAAGAGATCCTCTATAATTGAGGAATCTCTGAAAAAAACTGTCACGGTAGGAATCGAACTCGAATTCCACCCTTTCAGGGCGCATGCTAACCATTTGCACTATCGTCGCCTGTTTTGCCACCACTCTTCCTACGCTACAACGCATCAAGCTGTCAGCAACTAACCGCCAACGGTTGGCCTGGCAAACTGTATTAGCATTGATCCCAGTTAGCTATGTTGAAGTGCTGCAGAGTAGCAAGAGTGGTAGCAAAACAGGTGATAGTAGAGCAGTTGGTTAGCATGCGGCCCTGGAAAGTGCGAACTGCAGTTTCGATTCCCGTGTGACGTCAGACTTTTGCACAACACTCAGCGTCATTGGGTATATTTGTAACATTATACCACCGCTAAACGCGGTTAAATGAGAAGAATTCTAGTTGGTGATCTACATTTCTTCAACTTTACTGTTTTCTAGCAGTGATGCTTAAATATTTCATTTCAATATTGAGTGGTACTCAAAAAACCGACCTCAAGCAGAAGGTTAATGCGCAGTCCACCTTTTCGAAGGCGCGTGAGGTGGATTTTTTGTGTACCACTGAATATTCTTAGATTGTTAAAAAAAGTTATGGCTCCAAAGAAACGGGAGTACTGTTAGGATACAGATGACGATAGGTTTCTGGATTTTAACTGTGCCAATTCCACAGACCCAAACTGATGCGACGACACAACATTACAACGTCCAGAATCTAAGCTCTTAGTAGTGTCGTCGGAGCTTCTACATCATCACGCACGCGGCGGTTAGGCGTTTAGTGATTCGCAGTGACGAGTGGCTCGTGCTGCCATCCATCGGAAAGAAGGTTGCTGGTTCGACTCCGTACCTCGGCGCTTCACTGTAGTATCTTAGTGCTATCTTTTTGTTTTCAGAACAATATGTTCAAATCACAATCACATCATATCTCATATGGTGATATCGTAACACAAACGATCAATATATATAATTCACTTACCACCTCAAATTCAAGAAGTACAAGGAACTGTTTTGAAAGGCATATTAAACTGATAACAAATAAGTAGATCATATAGATTCAATTTTTCAGTCCAAACTAAATTACATTGAGAACTACCACGTTGTCAATTAGGGCAAAAAAAAGTTGGATATGCGATGTTACCCTATGGATGTGCGTTTTGTATCAAAAAAGGAATGAGATGTTTTACAACTGAGCATTTTTTGTTGTGAGAATTACTTACAGAAGAACCCCTTGATATCAAACGACATCAGAAAGATGACAACAAGAAAACTACAGTGAAGCGTCGTGGTGGGAAGTCGAACCAGGAACCTTCCTAACAATAAACGGCAGCACGAGACACTCGTCACTGTGGACTGCTCGCCGTCGAACCGCCGCGTGTGTGACGAGGTAAAAGCTCCGAAGAAACTACTAGGAACAATCCGAAGCTTTGATTCTGAAAGCTGTAATGTTGTGTTGCCCCAATAATTTGGGCCTGTGGAAGTCAAGAAACGTCGTTAACATGTTCCCTGTCAGTGTTACTTAGCCGCTAATTCCTAGCCATGCGTTTTACGCCTTCCTTTGAAACAGCAGGTAGACGTATATGAAAGAGGAGCATGTGCTCTTCTTCTACCTGAAGAATTCTATTCCTTAAATCTACGTACGCTCCAAGACAGCTAGAGCAACTGTTGGCTCGTGTTCGCCTCCATTTGTCACTCGAAGAAATGCAACATAGTCTAGCGGCTGGCGATACATCAGTGAGGAAGATGCGCAGATTTTGAACATACAACGTGAAAAGCTATAGATGACGAGCGAGCCGTCCTATATGATGGCACCATGCATTGCACTCCATTCAGTGTAACGAAAAGGAACGAATGCTTATTAAGTCTATACAATGTAGAAAAGCCTCATAATTATTTATAAGTCATTTATGTGGTCTTCTATGGGCGCTTATACACTGCAATAAACGCGCTTCGGCCTTGTTGGCCTCGCAGTTGCATAAAGCCTTTCGTCTTAGCCAATCCGTCTTAAGAGAAACCCAAACCCTTACATAAAGGGGGCGCAGACGTACTACTTACACGTGCTACCAAGTGGAAGAAATCACTAAATGAGCAGTGTTGTACACTCGATTGATCTTGGCTGGTAGTTTTGAAATATCATATCGTTCGTCAAGTGTTTTCCTAAGACCACGCTCAAATTTCCATATGCGTGATTATTATAACTGATTACTAATTACGAACGGCATTGTAATCCATAAATATTAACTAAGAGCAATCGAGTGTACAACACTGCCTATTCAACGATTTCTTTCACTTGATGGCACGTGTAAATAGTACATCTGTATCTTTACGGTTGGCTTTCCCCATGTGGGATTGGTTAGGACAAAATGCACTGTGCAACTGACGAGGCTATCAAGACCGAAACACGTGTATTGCCCTGTATAAGTGCCCATAAGAGACCACAAGCATGGCTGAAAAATCAGGCATGTTGAAATTTGAAAGTGATCTTAGAAAAACACTAGAAATGAACGACTAGAAAAAATGATGCTGGTTTTAGTGTATTATCCTTCAAAACAGATGTGGTAGCAATTTGCGGGTCCAAAAGCACTGGGATCATGATTTTCCCAAGATTCGGATTGATACCCCCCGATCGGAAAATATACTGCTGCGATGCTGTGCACCTCCAACCACTGTGTAATACACGTTCTATAATGAATAGGATGAGTAAAAACATTCAAACGGACGCATATAATCATCAATTTCCATGCCAGCACTGTTCCACTCTATGGAGCTCCTCCCGCCCTATGTCTTTTGGAAGATTCTCTTTCGAGGGCTATATGCTTTTCTACCCTCGATGATCAGTCCGCTGATTGATCCTTTTAGGAAGAATCTATTTCCCACTGCACTGTACACCACGAAGTTTGTAGAGATGTTCTGGCTGCATACTAACACAAGAATAGAAAGGATAGCGGAGTAGATAATGACGCACCCTCTCAGTAAGCAATGTTCGGCATCCGCCGTCAACGCTTTCCTGCAAGTCCAAAGTGGACGCCTTAGATCGCCTATCGCCAGAGTCGCACGGAGAGTCGTTTCAACTAGCATTCTCCGACGTTTATAAAAACAAAAGACGAAATTCTCAAGCAGCAGCCGAAATGGTACGCGAAATGTTCGAGAACATTTGTGGGGAATAACTGCGGGGAAAACGATCGAACGTAAGAGTGCTGGGATTTGAAGCACAGTATCGGCGTGGACGGGTCATGTATGGAAGATCTGATTCTACTATAGAGAATACAGCTGCAGTTAGAACCGAATAGTATCAAATTTAGCCTGAGAAAGAGAAAAGAAAGTTCAACGAACTCAAAAAAAGCATCGAGGATTTAGCGATCAGCTCTAAAAATAAGCGATCTCGCGTCTCTTCTTCAAATACGCATACGTTGTGATTCAATATCGCGCCTTAGCTTAACCAAGTTCCTCATTATTTCCGGGGTTTACAAACTTGTACCACACTTCTCTGAAAGACCAAGAACACCAAATTAATTTTATAAAGGGGCATCTATATGTTATTATTGCATAGATTAAATATGTCCTTGGTCTCTTTGGGATATCTGATGCAACCACACGTATGGCGCATTCCTACGAAACAATACAACTTTGAGTACTTCTTCTTATGGTGCATTTTCAGTAAGCTATTCGGATGGAAGGAATTCTCCGGACTTTTTCGCCTTTGTTAATTATTTTTTATAAGTTGAGTGTTCGTTTTTACTATCGCTTAGAGCAGCTTTCTGCGGCTGTTTTGATACAGAACACTTATACATTTGTTTCAAGATGGAAATTTCCCGAGAGCAAAGACGATTGTGAATGCTACACAAGTATCGTTTGGGTTGACACGCAACGATACTCGCGTAGCATCAACAATCGTCTCTGCTCTCGGGAAAATTCCATCTTGAAACAAATGTATAGGTCTTTTATATCAAAAACAACCGCGAAAAAGCTTCTCTAAACGATAGTAGGAACAAAAACTTAGAAGCGTGAAAAATAATCGATAAAAACGAAGAAATGCGGGAGACTTTTCGCTAACCCAAGTAATCAAAATGGACTTACTTCACTCTATCCTTAGCTGCTTAACTGCAAAGTTACGTTTTATGTACGTAGAAAGCGGATAGAAACTTAAACGCACATCTGAAATAGAGTTGAACAAGGTCTATCAACTAGAAATCGACCTACTAACCGGGTTTAACGGTGGCATGATGTTACAAATGTATATCCACTAATGCCGGGTGATGAGCAAAACACTGGACGTCGGACGGGATTCGAACCCGCATCTCACCCTTTCGGAAAGCGTTGCTACCATTGCATCACCGGCACTCCTTTTGCCATCACTCTTTCGGCGACACAACGGTATCGATGTGTCAGCAACAAACCGTGAACGATTTGACTTGGTAAGCCGATGTCGGCATTGAAGCCAGTCACACTAATAGATATTAGATATAAGTATTATCAACTAGAATTCGATCTTCAAACCGCTTCTTGCGGTGGCATGATGTTACAAATATGTATAACCAACAGTGTTAAAGGATGCATGGAACTTCGGACGTCGGACGGGATTCGAACTCGTACTTCACCCTTCCCGGGGCGCGTGCAAACCCTTGCACTACCGGCTCTCGTTTTGCCGTCACTCTTTCGCCCCGCCAGAGATGAAATGCGTTTCGAATCCCATCTGACGTCCAAAGTTTTGCGTATCACTCAATAGTATTGAATAAGCTGAATAAGCTTTGTAATGTGGATGTATTCAATACATATGGTATCTCTCCACTCATGCCCAACCCTCTCATGAAAGATCTTGACACTGGTGGCTCCCCATAGGGCGTTCCTTGTTGACCGCCGGAGAGAGAGCCGTGGAGTGGAGCTCAGCTCACACGACACACACGCCGCGACAAGCCTCACAACCACACGGCCACGGCGCCCCACACATGAGCTCACTTATAATAAATAAAAATTCCCGTAAAATCTTGTTAAGAAAAGCACTGCCTTCCAACATCACCTGCCCTTTCACGACACATAGATTTTTAGATTACTCTTTACTCTTCAAACTTATTCGAGGAAATTTTAGACTCGCTGCGGGGGAAGTTCGCCCGTCATTCCCTGTATTTTGGCTCAAACAAGCCCTTATAATACATTAAGAGTAAATGACAATAAACATCCTATACAAACTGATGTTACAAGGGCTCTTTTGATGTGATTTTCAGATATCATCGCTTTAAACACACAGAAAATGTACGAATACCTCCGGATTTTTCGTTCGATTGTTTTCTTAAGACCACAGCTCAAATTTCAATATGCCTAGCAATCATTTCTGAGCCAAGCATGTCAGTCGTCTGCCAAGGAGGGCTGACTTATAGAGCCCGATACACGAGTTTCGATCTTGCGGTCTCGTCAGCCGTGCACTTACCCTTTCTCGTCTTTTGCCAATCCTGTGTGGGAGCTCTAGTACCCACACTAGGAGTTAAAGACGACGAACGTTTTACACTCTATGTCCAGTGAAAATCTTACCAAATACAGGCTGTTGTACACTGCAAAAAGACGAGAAAGGGTAACTGCCCGACTGACGAGATCGCAAGATCGAAACACGTGTATCGGGCTCTATAAGTCAGCCCTCTTTGACAGACCACTGACATACGTGGCTCAAAAAATGATTATCAGGCATAACACCGGATTGTCGAACTAAGAGGGAAAAAAAGGTTCTTCAATTTCAGCGATAACAAATATATCCCACTATCTTCTGTACTAAGCAGTATATCTTCGCTGGAATACCGTAATCTTCTACGGAACGACATTAGAAATAATTTATTCAAATCTACGTAATTTCAGTTACAAAGTACATGCATAAACTGTATTTATCTGACTGCCGTCGATAACGATTATGAATGAATGGACCGGCTTTTCTATAGCACAGAATTTTGAGGAAATACGCTAATGGCAGCTTCCCCCCACAAAGTACTCACGATCATTTCACCGTAGGGTGATCCGAGCTGAAGAATGACACGAGCCGTGTGATAGAACCTACGAAAGAATGCGTTCTAAAAGTGAAGATTAAAACAATTTTAGCTAGTAAAATACTAGGTAAAAGACAGTTTCCCAATGTAGTTCCTAACTTATACACCGTACGTTATTAGGGTCATGAAAAAATTCCAATCCGATATGACATGTGTGGCAAATGGAACCGAATCCGAAATTGAGAGGCAGATTCAAGATTAACAAGACATATCACTACGTTTTCGCGATTCGAAAACGCCTATTTCGTAACAGGAAAAAAAGGTGGCATTTTAACAGATGGTCTTGCCGGTTCCAACATTGCATCCAGCTCATCGGTAAGATTCTGAAGCATGAAACCAATGTCGGACAGAACGTTGCCGTTTGGACCGACTCCGTGTGCAGGCGTTTTCTCCCTAGAATCAAACAAAAATTATGACGAATCTGAGCAAGAACAAATCTAGGTAGAAACAAGAGAATAATTCGTAACACAAGTTTTGAAAAGCACACTATAACAAGATCTGTAGACTGACCAACTGAAATCAGGAGAACCAGGCACGACCGATAGGGTTGGCGATTTTCGAGGGGTTTGTGGTTGAGAATGATTGGAAGCTTTTTGTGCTCCATTGTCTTTTGATCTGAAAATTAAGGATTTATTCTAAAGCGCCGTTTCGAAAGAGAAAATCCGAGCGAACGAAACAAATGAGAAAGAACTGCTCTCATTACTTGATAGTGCCGCAATTCTCATTGGCAAAAGGTAATTGTTCAAGACTCGAAGACGATCCACCACTGTTTCCAGACGACGAATGGAAAGCGTGTTGCAATCGACGTATCGAACCCTCGCAATGCAGTGGAGCTAAAACAAATTCTACTATATCTTGGGAGTGTAAACTTTAACACGAACAACGAGGATAGTGGATTTAATTTGCAAATGACATAAAACAGACTGTCCTAAGATCATTTATATGCGTATTCAGTCTTCATTTCCCTAATTGCCAATAGTTACGTATATTTCAAGGCCTAGGAGCGCCGTGGCCGAGTGGTCATGAGGCTCGTCGCGCGCGCGCGGAGCCGACCTCTACCTCATAACCCTCTCCGGCGGTCAACAACAGCGTCCTGTGGAACGCCACTGCAAGGCTATCCTCAAGATTGCAAAGAGACGTGCTCAACCAGTCTTCCACGACATTCAAGAAGAAGAAGAAGAAGAAGAAGAAAAAAATGAAGTGAATGCTAAAAGTACTGGCATTCGCACAGTGAATAAAAAACACTGTGAAGACGGATCAAAGTGTCAAAAGTGTCATTTCAGGTCTTCTCAGTAGTAATATAAAATATCTCGAAAAGTGGCATCGAAGGTTTTTTAGTAGCATGCAAACATTTTACTTTAATTTGTCCTCAATAATAAAGCTCTGTGGAGCATAAAGCTCCCAGCGCTGATCGATCTCTGAAGGATGCGCCATGAAACTGTCATGTTCTAGGATGAGGTTGTTACATGCATATCTAGCACTTGCTATGACTTGCGGTGACCTACTGATGTACCAAGTCAATACTGTTATCCTCCATAAGTCTGCTACCAATCCACCGACTCCAAAGTGATGGAAGGCATGGTGAGATTTGGGAGCAGAATCGAACTATCGACCACATAAACGTCGCAAGGTACCTCTAACCACTGCGCCACACGCGTCCTCGTTTAGTAACAGATTAGTCAAACTTCATATCTTAAAGGAGACGCCATGCAATGAATCAACAAATTTCTTCAAGTTTTATTCAAGACGTCGCTTAAAGCCAACTAAATTCTAAGACAACTATAGGTAGCTATGATAGCCTACAAAGTTTTGGAGTCGCCAATTAGGAAGGAAACCGTCTTCAATAGCTACACGAAACGCTAAAAACTTTACGTGTAGTTTGAGTCCCCAAGTTTTTTGCTGATCAACTGTGTTTAGTAAAGCGATCAACGATATCTACAATAACTAAGTTATGACATGTTTAATAGATTGTTCCAAGAGCTTTGGCATTAGAGCAATAAACCCAAAATTTATCAACCAGAACTACTCTGATAGGTTATGAGGAGACAAATCAAAAACCGACCTCATTCGCTGGACAGGAATTTTCATAGGAATGTTAGTGACTATTCGAAAGCTGAGACTTCTTTCTACAGCTCTACCTCGCCGGTTTTCCGAATATTTTTTCATAACGCTGTAAAATCCACACAAAACTATGTCTCAGACGCGCACATTCCTCGTCGCACGGAGCTCTTTTTTTGGGCTATTAGTACTCATTCGTTAGCGTAATCGTTGCTGATTCCAACGCCGTGCTTATATCTTTGAAAGACCGTTTCTTTGCAATATAGCAGGTAATATAAGTTGAATTCGCATGTGTGGCCTGGGGGATCTTTAGCCAATTCACGTGACGCTGACGAGATGCCATATGAGCTGTCCAAGATTGATCGATCATCCCCTCAGCGCAAGTGGTCATCTCAGCCAGCCAAACGTGAATTGGCCAAAGATCGTCTTGGTCGCACAAGCGAATTCAACTTATTTCACCTGCTGCGTTGCAGATAAAGGGTCTTTTCAGAATATAAGTAGAGTGCTGGAATTGTATTCGATTACACTAACAAATGATTATTAATAGTTTGAAGAAAGAGCTCTGTCCGACGAGAACTATGCGCATCTGCAACACAAGAAATTTCCTCATGTAGAAACGTCAAAAAAGGCTTTATCGAAAACCGACGACGTTGGCCTGCAGCCTAAAGTGTCGGTTTTCGAGTGAGTACTAACACTCCGATTAAAAGTCCCTGTCGAATGAATGGAGTTGGTTTTTCATGAGCCCCCTCATTACCGAACCGAGTCCCACAAGCAATTGAAACTTCATGATTTTAGCATTGTTCAATTGCGCATTTACATGCAAACAATTTGATATACAATCTGCCTATAATTGCTTTGAGATGGAGCTGTAGTCGGAACAAATTTGCTTACTACTTATGCACAAAAGGCGTGCACGGGAAAATGCTAGTAAAGTGGAGCACAAGATCATTGGATCTTGTAGCGATAATATGGTAGCGGAAAGGACGGCTAGAAAGTGGCTGGAGAAGTTCAAAGCTAAACAGAAGAGTCTGGAGGATCAGTCGCGCTCGGGCCGTCCACAGGAAGCTCCATTAACCTTGCACGCCGCCGTTAGACTAGCATCTTCTCCTATGCGCCATTCGTGCATGAGTAGCAAATGAATGTGTTGCCAGTACAGCTCCATCCTAGAGCCAACTAAACTGAGTTGTATACCAAATTGTTTGCAAGAAAGTGCGCAATTGAAGATTAATAAAATCATGCATTTCTACCTACTTGTTGTTGATAAACTTCGTGTTCAGTGCTCTACTGCCAAGAATTATGGGACGACCAATATAATAAAAAGCGCAGAAACACATCCTCAGATCAGGAACGACATGAAAATCACCCTCAGATTACTTTAGAAATCTGAGGAGACGAAAACGGCCAGTATCAGTAATACCAAAAAGTTACCTGGTGGAGGTGGACAGTCGGCGTTCGCACCGGCCACAGTCGACGATGTGTCGCGTTCACGGCTTGCTTCGCTTAGTATTTTTCCGGTCGATACAAGATTCAACCGTATCGGCTCAATCTGTAATTGATATAACAAGTTGTTCTTATATGATCAAGTGGCTCTAATGGTCTGAGCGCAAAAAATCAATGGGAAACCAGACATAAAATCGGGGAAATCACAACGATAGTTGACACACCTTCTCGAATATCGGATCGTAGCAAATTTTCGATGATTTCTTCAGTGCTGTTCCACAACTATCACATTCGTCGATAGATCTCGAGGGTGGCGTTGGAGGATTCTGTGTGAAACAAAGTGATACGAATCGCCAAATACTTGCCTTTGTATCTTAAATAGAATAGGATGCCCTATGTTAATGGGGTGCCGTTGCCGAGTGGTTGTGATGCGCGCAACGGCGCGTGCGGGCCAAGCCCCGCCTCTCAAATGCTCTCCGGCAGTCAATAACGAATGCCCCGTGGAACCCCGCAGTCAGGCTATCGTCAAGATTGCAAGGGGACGGGCTCAACCTGGATATTCTACGACGTTCAAGAAGAAGTCTGAAGAAGGATTCGGATGCTAGAAGTGGTGGGATCTGCACAACGAAAGAAAAAAAATTACTGCGAACGCGGATCAATGAAGAAAAGTTAAGTAAAAGTAACATTCATAACTGTATAGCAGAAAAACAGAATAAATTAGAACTGTGCCCTTTCCCCACGGACATGGTGGATTTTCTTCACACACCTGCAACTTCCTAAGCCATCATCATCTATGAAGGCTCCTAAGTAAACTCCGAGTAGGTCAAATTTCTCACGATCAACACTCATTCAATAGAAAAACGTTAATCGATCAGAATTCTTTTTATCTGACCGCCACTTGCGATGGTATGATCCTGTAAAATATCCAATTAAGTGGAGTGCTGTACAAAAAAAAACATCTGCGTCATCCGGGATTCGAACCCAGATCTCACTTTTTCCGGAAGCGTATGCTAACCGTTGCACCACCGACGCTCGTTTTGCACAGCACTCCATATTATTGGGTATATTATAAGAAAGACGTTATCTAAACATAATCAATAGAGCGGAAAATGTGTGGGAATGCATGATATCGATTGATTTGGCAAGGCGTTGACCATCCGGTTAGGAATGCGCATCACAAATGACCACTGATTAGCCTAGGGAAGTGTGTGATTGGAGCGCGAAATCTATGTGCACCTGTTTCAGGGTCCTGTCGGCCCCGGAGAAACGTGTACTGAACTGTCCTGCTGAGATAGCTACTCTACTGTTCGCTTTGCAGAAGGGTTAAAAAGGCAACAAAATGAACGTGAATGTGGAAAAAAGGCAGTTATCAAAGAGCGGTATCTAATGCACCATTTAATAGCGTCTTAGAACTATAGCGTCCATGCCGCTCGGAATGTGTTAAGCTCAAAATAATCCTTAAGTAAACATTTCATTTACGACATGACTTCTAGATGTCTGCCGAAGTGTCGGTTCAGTGTTATATCATTGGCACACAAGTGCGCTGGAGACCATATAGCTCTGCTACGAATAGTTATCTCAACGACAGTACCAAACTAATGCAAACACATGTGCTTGTTTAGAACAGCATCTCTAACTACTGAGCTAAACAGAATTTATCAACTAAATCACTTTATTTCGGAGGCGCTGTGACCGAGTGATTGCTATACTCGTCGCGGCGGCGCGGGCTAAGCCCGCCTCCCAAATGCTCTCCGGCACTCAATAACGAACGCCCTATGGATCACGACAGTCAGGCTATCTTCGAGATTGCAAGGAGACGTACTCAACCGATATTCTACGACGCTTAACAAGAAGGCGAAAGAAACGAACTGAATGCTAGAATTATTAGGTACCGCACAGCGAAAAGACACACTGTAAAAACTGATCAAATAAAGTGCTAAAAAAGCGACTTTATTTACCTTTGATCCTCTGGTATAGCTAATATAGTCGATATTTCCATTTAGATTCGCTTTATTCCGCAACGTACTTGATGGAGCAGGCGGAGGTGGATCGCAACGCCTATATATACAACAATCTGAGAGTAAATTACGATAAAATTCACTGTGTAAAAGGCAGTTGATAAGGTACCTCGGTATGAGTGTAATCTCTTCTCGAACTGGTACAACAGAACGGGCAGAAAGCATAGGTGAAGGCACTTGTACTTGAACTTTTCCAGAATTCGAGAGTGTATCGAGTTGATTATTCATTGAGCGCTGATAATCCTGAAACTAACGCTATTCAACAGAATCGAAGAAGTACCCCCTGAAGTCTTCGAACACTCTTGAACTAGTAAGGTTAAGATGCAAGGTTACCTTTAATTTTTTAATTGCTAGTCCTAGCCGCTTCAAGTGTCCTAATCTCTTTATTCCAATGTCCTCAAAATCCTCCCAACTCAACTCCATTACTTCTTCCACAGAGTCGTACCCTTGCGAGAGGAATACATTGACGTATTCAGGTAAGGCAAGTAAGGTAAGCCACTCACTAAAATTCAACAGTTAATGTGCTAGTCAACTACGAAAAAGTCATGGAGGATATAAACATAAACTATTGAAAGAAAATTTGAGAAAATACGAGACCTCAGGCCACCTTCTGGTGGAACAGATGGCCAGCTGTCAGTGACTTGCCAGCTATGAATCTCGTTTATCAATCGTTTTCGATGAGCTGGATTTGTTATCCCCAGGGATAGCAGATCCTCAGGAGTGATTCGAGCTGAATGAGTGATGTAGTTGAAAAGGTAGCAACCTATTTATGCTCTTTTCCAGCAGGCTTTGTTATTGTGTAATAAGTTGCTGGTACAATGCCGGAAACAAATATAGATTATACACGCTGATTCTCAAGTATTATATCATGCCATAAATATTACCCGCACTTCGCTAGCCAATCGCAAATATGGTGTTTTATACAAGCTAAAAAAACACATCCATAAGCAAACAAGAATTATATCCTAACGCCATGTGTACTTATATGACAATAAAGAATGAGGTAGAGACGCTGCAGATTGGCATTTCGTGTAAAGGCTATCAGCAAATTGGAAATACTATGTTAAGAGTAATAGCACAGATTGTAGGAAGAGATTAAAATGTGTTCCAAAATATGTGTTTGCTTCTTCATCTGTTCCCTTTATATGTAAGCTTAAATAGACAGGAATCGAATAGCACATATTGCAAACCTATTGATGACAAGTCGTATCCTTGAGTGAGAAACAAGGCTAGATAATCGGCCATGCCAATTTTGTCCAACCAGATAGCTAATATTTCGGCCTCGGGTATTCTTTTTGCCACCATTTGGGTGACATTCACTGGCGATTCCGATGTCGGAGAACAAAACGAATAGTCGAGTGTGTCGACCGATGATGAAGCGAGCGATGATGATCCGCTGAAGACGCATTATGAATAGGATGCATTAAATGTGTATTGAATAGACGAGCATTTTAACGAAAATGAAACAAGGACAGTATAGTACTTCTAAAAACGTTTTGCAATTAATAAATTCTTCGAAAGAAGTTCTAAGAAAAACTACAGGACCACTTGGCAGGACTGACCTTCCACCGCTTCCACTCGAATGTACACTTATTCGACTTGGTGGTGAATCAGTTTGACTGCTGGTAAGAAGGGAGACGGTGTGAAACGATGACGACGATGACGACGAAGCAGAACCAGTTACATGAGACTGAAATCAAATCGAAGAAGAACAGCGAAATGTTAGCGATTTCTTGAGCTTAGAGTGTGATATCATCTTCATCATCAGCTAATGTGAGCGCACGAAGCGACACTGATGTGTCACTTCGATGAAAAGCACAGCCCAAGAAGCGAACGTAACAAGATTTTGCGCAAGCTAGATAACGGGAAAGTACACTTTGGAGAACTAGTATAAATAAAGCTATGCAGATCTGTGCTAGCGAAATCGTAAAGATCCTCAAGCAACCGATGCGTGTATACAGCTCAGACGAAAGTTACAAGCTTGTAGGTCAGTGTATATATAAATGTGTTTATTCATAAAATGAAGCTATCCACAAAAAGCATATCCAGTATGAAATTCACCATACGAAATGACTGTTCTTTCATCCAGACATTGGACACCTTGACTGCCAACATTTTATTGCGTATATAAATATGTTTCTGAGTAGCTAATTTGAAAGCGAACTCAATCCAGTCTATGTGATAAGCAATATGTGTAGGGCAAAAGGCAAAATGTCAAGTATACCTTCATACTCTCGAATCCAGAACTGCCCTGACTAGAATTCGATCCAGTTGAAATTCGATGTGATGGATCGGGGAGTACTGAAGTCGAAGGGAACGCCAACGAAGTCATCCCTGATACTGAAACTAAGTACCAAAAAATAGAGCAGATTTATTGGCCACAGGAAACCGAATGCTCAGCTCATTAAGAATTTCATACATGTTTGAGAACCAGAGCGTATTATATGAAAACATCGTTTTGTGATGATAATAAATTTTCATTTTTTGTAGGCCTGAAAACACCGCTCAAAAAACATCGTTTCACTCTTTACAGAACGCTTAACATTTTGTTGGAAGCTCTATGAGATACCAATTTCAGCGGACCTCTTCAAAATAGCCTACAATCAATGTTATATAAAGAAGCCTCCATTTATCATCCTAGTGTAATTACTGTAGAATTCTGCTTGAATAACAACATTAGGGAACATTTCTCACAATAAGTGACGCCAACATATGTTGAAAAATTGAATACGATAGTAGAGCTTAAGAGAAACTTAAACATATAGAAGGAGAGGAAAATAAACGTAGAGTATAAAGAGCCATTTGAATCGGTTCGAGAGACAATTACACGGGACAATGGAGAACTAAAGAGCCCTGAGGGTGCTACGATTGGAGCTGGTGCAAAACGAGGTGGCAATGAAGAGGCGGGAATTTACTGGTCGCTCATCAAACACCGAAAGAATGACATATTCAGAGTGGCTGTCAAAACACAAGTAAACTGAGAACTGACAACCATTAGCTGCTTATACAATTATACCTATGTCTATATCCATATTGATATCTATACATACATACATATGTACATACATGAAAATACATTTTTGTACATATGTACGTATATACACGTCGATACATATATATCTACGTATATATATATATATATATATACATATATATACATATATATACATATATATATATATATCGCAACGTAGGCCTGTGTACATAAATACCCTTTGAAAACATAACTTCACATTTGACTGAAGCTATTACGTTGCTATTAAGATTTCTATCGAACGGCACTAAATCAAAGCAGCCTGTTTGATTCATTTACTTTAAAAAACAAAAAACTTTAAGAGTCTAAAAATTGTAGAATCTTTAAAAAACAAAAGACTTGAAGAGTCTGAAAATTGTAGAATCAAGTTAGCAATATCAGCAAAGCGTCTCAAAAAGCAAACATTTTCAACGCTGATTGGAATATTGGAGTGAAACTTCACTTTTAAATAAATGATAGATAGATTTACATTATTTTCATTCGTATAAAACTTATTCTAGAGACTATTACTTTGAGAAAATTCGAAGCATGGTTTCTAGAACCGTAGTAAATTCTAAACAAGATTGAAGCATCGGTGAAATGCACCACCGCGGACTTGAATTTCAATGTAAACTTCAGAGAAAGAAAACATTAGAACCGTGAAAATTGTTTACAACGTTTTCATCCTTGTAGATAATGAATGATGCAAAATATAAAAAATTATCCTGACAGAGCTTAGCTTGTTTTACAAAGCCAAAAGTCTAGAGTTAAAAGCTTTCTTTACTGTATCATATCTATCTTATTTATCTTAATCTTATCTTAGTCATTGTTGTACCACTCTCAAATTATATGTTCCCGAGTGGAAACAGTCAAGGCTAGTAAAGTACACTAATGGTACAACGTATATGGAACAGTTTACGGAGCTCTTATTACCTGAAGTTTTCACCAAATCCAAAATTGCTGCTCGATCGAACGAGGAATCATTATTTTTTCAAAAAAGAGCTCATTTGAAATTTGGGCTTCGCGGTCATGGATGCAATGAAGTTTGAGTACTCGAGTTTGAGTAGTTGCATTTCTAGAGCATGGTGAGTAAATCACATCAAGAGTGCAAATGAGGAGGACAACAAGGGACCTGTGGGTTAGATAACCTCTGCGAAATAAGCTTTAGAAAGTGAATAAAAATTTTTTCAAGAAACTCACACCTTTATTGACTCTAATACGTCATATTACCATGTGTGTGATAGCAAGGCATTATCTTAGACGTGATTAAAACCCTAAGATTAGCGAGGGCAGAGATTGTCTCAATGATATTTCTCGTTCATATGAATTATTCCATGACGTCTTTCGCAACGAGTTGCATACGTGTTTTGTGAATTCCATAAAACTCGCGAGTCAAAACATCAAATTCTAATAGTGATGAAGGTCGAAAAGCGAGAAACTAAACGCTAACTGACGTGTTGTATGAATTCAGAAATAGGCTCAAAACTTAAAAATTCTAATCAAACGTACGATTAAAAACGCCCACAGTGTGCAAAATTCATTATCTCTTTCTTCCTTTTCAAAGAATACATATGAATTCCAGAGTTCTGAGGAAAGGTGATTAATTATTGTCGAAAATGGCGCTTGGTAATGAAGCCTTTTTAGCATTTTTGTGTAACTGGCATAGTTGAAGATGACGAACATAAGTTAAAGACTTCACAAAACTGTGAACTGAATAAAGTGATAATAGATGTATTCTCCTTTACCACATGAAGAGGGTTCAATGGAGGGATAGAAGGGTGTCGTACGAGGAACAGCTTTCGAGTATAGAATATCGCCTACATTCTCGGGTCAATCAGGAATATTGTTGACATGAAGCACAGCGACGCGCATGAATAATTCGTGGAAGAGCCATCATTACGATTGCTTCGCAGCTTTCACCGGTTACCAACAACGTGAGACTCCAAATGCACAAATGATTTCCAGCCAGCATGGCGAATACAAGCATTTGTCTTGCATAATCACTGTACACACGATGAGTAGCGTTGCACCAGAGTACACGCACGATTCAAATGAATAGGAAGAGTAAGGTATTGATGGATTGGAAAGAAGTCAAGTGAAAAGCACAATGTTTGAGCAGACACATTCAATCGCGCTGCATTAGTGCTGATTAAATTGTGACAACCTGAAGTGACATCGCAATGACACGTGTTGAGATTATTAACAGGTTGTTATAAAAGGATAAAGCTTTCGATATAGATTAATCTCTGAGAGATGCTCCATGTATTCGTCTTCGATTCTCAAATTCGTCTGAGGTGATTGAACGCACGCTCGGCCTTTACATAACTCGCGGTGACCAACCGTCGTATCGAGTCAGTGCTGCCTAGACTCCCAGACAAGTCTGGAATCAGTTTGGTCCCCGTTTATCGAGCCCGGAGGGATGGATGGCTTGATGAACCATGAGCGCGAGATTAAACCATCAACCTTGTATGCTACACATGGCACCTCTAACCACTGCGTCACATGCGCTCAACAAGTTTTTAGACGAAATGCAATATTTTAAAGAGGTGAAAATATGTTAACATGCTGATTCGGATCAGTCATAAGAGATGGAAAATGGGAACTATACTGCATCTAAAATCAAATAATGTCGCTCTACTACATGAAAATGCTGACATGAGTTTCGTTGAGATTGTGTCGATCCAAAATAGTGAACGAAGGAATTTTTTCAACCAAAATCAAAAATTAAGAGACATTTAACAGAAACTGCTGGATGGACGTAGTGTTCAGAGGATAAGGAAGTAAAGCATTTTATATCGCATAATAAAACATGCGTACTCGTGCCTTTTCTGACCAAATTACTACTACGAAGTGATAGGCAGTGTAGGACTAAAAAATCCAAAAAGCTGGATTTTTGTTTGTTTTTGGCAAACTTAGATGATAAAAAAGTTCTAAAGTAGTATGAAAACAAAAAAAAACATTTATTTCTTTAGTATGTCCCCATAGCAAAGTCTCTTCTTTGGGTTATAATGTTCATAGACTTCAGCTGATCGTGTTACCGAAAATTTATCGGCAGCTGCTGCTTCTACTCTGTAGAGAATGTTTCAAAAAGAGACTATGAGAGTGAAGTACGGACGAATGTCGTCAGTTTAAGCAAGGGATGATGATCATGTAGCATTCATAACAATAAAAAAACTAGAATCAGAGTAATTTATGCGAAGCAGTGGACGAAATTTCGTAACTAATTCGTGAATTGACTGAATATTATATAAGAAAAGTAGTGCTTGTGCACGAATAATACATCCCGTTGTACTCACTTCAAAGCTATATCCATACCTGAATGGATGCGTGTAATTGAAGCTGCATGGGAAATGAAATCAAGTACATCTCAATCATTAGGTGGGACTGATGAGTGCTTTGTTCGAATTCATGATTTGAGGAAGTGGAAATAGGATATTTGGAAGGAAAAAAATTTCAAAAGATTATTTTACAGTTTAAAAAAATCTAATGATAAAAAATAAACTGCTCTAATTGATAAAATATTTATATGCTCAAGATCTGATTGACAGTAGAATTGAGATCGCCAGTATGCGCCCGACGTTACAAACTGAATCCTCAATTTAGAGGTGATAAGAGACAAAATAGCTCAATCAACATGTGTGTATGAGATATAGAACATATCAGCCATCACATGTCATGGAAAAGCTTAACACGACTCATATCTGAGTGGAAAATCACGCTACAGGTGGTGTAGCGAGTTACAAATATTATTCAGAGTACTCATGTGAGTATTAGAGGATTTTCACCCGTATGCCCTTATAGAACGTTTGGAAAATGTATCTGTCCGTAACTAAGGAGATCAATTAGAAATAAAACTCACTAGCTTTACTCTGGAGAAATTTTTGTGATGAAAACTATCAACCAATCATTAGGTTTAATCAATTATATATGTCTAGCATGAATAAAATTAATTTAGATCAATTCATTATTATTCTCCTTCCTTTCTCTTTTTACTTGATAGAGTCGTACACATAGATCACTCAAATTCAGATATAATGAAGTGATGATATTGATGACGATTCACAAACTCAGCTACTATCCTTCGACTATTCAAATGTCTCAACTAAACAGCTTAATAAAATTAGGAAGTATAGCAGAGCTCGCTGATTGAAATAAACGCGGTATGAACGATCAAGGAAAATGCGTAAAAAGGAGATTCGTAGCCTAGGAATACGAAGCGAACCTTGAAAGAGCGTGATGAGTATCGCCCTGAAAAAGAAAAACGGAAAGAAATGGCGAAATGGCAGACCAGTTCCGTGCATGATCGGAGATATTCACAAATGATGGCGCTGGTGATGGTTGCTGACGTTTGATGGAACACTGCCATAGCTCAGAACAAAGCTCACGAATAGAGAAATTGGTCGAATAATAGATAAATACGGAACTTGGTTAGATTTTTGCGTTCAAGCAAGTGGTCGTGGTGGTATGGATTGTTGGTCGATGATGGTGATTGCTTTTACTACAGACAGACTCTCGTTCGTACGAGAACCCGTTATGACTCTCACATCTGGCTATCGGATATCGAGCATCGATGCTCGTATATTCCAAGCGACATTCTGCATATCAAGTCGTAAAACTGCGCCGATTCCAGCTACCCCACCACACTTCAGTTGGCACATAAAGCACGTGGTCATGCTAATACCTAATAATACGCGCCGCTATATGTGACACAACAATATTTGCGATAATCATAAATATTAATTATTTATAGTGCTTGGCTCAGAATTAAACACAACAGCACTCAGTGAGATATATAAGGTGATCTGGCAGGAATTTTTTCACATAACTAGTCTCAAATATGAGAGATTTCATTACGTTTTGATAATAGCATTGTATCACGCCACAAATATACAAGGATATTGATACGGTTTAGACCTTAAAGTGCAGATATGACTCAACGACAATACTATTTTCGCCTCATAAACACCCAGTGAAGCCAAGCACGACGACATCGAAGCAGGCGCCTGGATGTCGTCAAACAATGCCGCCTCGGAGAGCGCGCGCGATTAGCCAGAACTGACTTTATTGAGTTGGCGGGCGTTCAAGGGTTCCGACACTCTAATTTATTCATGACTACTGCTTTGTCGGCTTATAGTGTCACCGCGCTTGTGGACAAGAGTGAGTAGTAGATTGAAAAAAAACAGAATGAGACTAAAATTTTAGCGTGGAATTTGCTTAACGACATTTTCTTGTTTCACAACAAACCAACAATCATTATGGAAACAAAGAGAAAAGTAAAAGATACAGATGTAACTATATGAGAAGACTTTTCATCCTCAGAAATAATCGGTCCTATGGATGCAAAAAGCAACTAACCGTTACTTTTTGTGCCTAAAAGATGTGCAGCATCCGTGCCATAGCACGAGAATGATGACGGTGAGTTCGTCTCAAAGATAGTGGGACGAGAATTTCTATAAGGATCAAAGTGATAGTAATCTAAAAAATTAAAGAAGAAGACAATATACTTGAAGCCCGAAAACTAAAGCTACAGGCATTTTTTTTTTCAAAAATTCGATGCAGAATTGAGATAAGTATGCGGTACTCTACTACACACCTTCGCAAATTTAACTTCTGATTACGTAGTTTTCTACTGCTCGTTGTTACATTTCTCAGTTGTTGTTGCTTTTCCTTTTCTACGAAATGAGTACAAAATCTTCTTAACGCATTATCTATTAACCTGCTGGGTGAGAGTGGTGGTGATACAGTTGCTGGGTAATACGAGCAAGGTAATGGTTTGACCCCGCCTTAAATCCTCAATCCACCAAGCTCCTCCTCACTTGTTTGGAGTTGGAAACTGGGGCCAACTTGCCTGAGATCAGTTGCCTCTACATTCCACAAGATCTGACAATAAAGATCAAGATCTAGTTACCCTCTAACATTGCTATATTAGGATTCTGATAAAATCTACTCGACCAGCAATCATCAACATGCATTAGGACTTGCGAAAGTCTACAAGCAGGAACTGAATCAACATGCCAAATATGATGCAAGAGAACGGATAGAATGCAATAAGTGGTGGGATACGCACAATATGTTATGTCGGGTCATGGGAAAACTCTCATTAGCCACAATAGCTAGTAATAGATTGACGGCAGCTGAAAAAAATAGCAAGTACCCAAAGCCAAGACTATAAAAATTCGTTGACGTAAATACTCCTTAGCCTATGGAGCCTTCGATGAATTGAGTATTCTGTTCAACGCTTTCTCAGTTCAAAATACTGTTTTTAGTGAGTACTGCAGGCATTGCAAAAGAAAATTGCGAAGAGCAAAAAAAAGTTTAAAAAAATACTTTCGTGAAAAATGCCTGATCACCTATCGTTCATCGAGTCCCTTGTACAACAATTCTTTCAATCAAATTTTGATTCCGCTTTTCAGGATCAATCCCACAGACGAATGATTGCTGATGGCACAGCTACGATTAAGATGTGGGTCAACAAAAAAAACAGAACAAAGGCTTCAAAGGTGCAGTGGTTTTTGCACGTGGACCTCCGGAAAGGGTCATCGCAGGCACGAAGTAAAATCAGGCTCCGAGTTTTGCTCGTATTAGCCTTTTTGTACCTATAATTCACACCGCACCTTGGCGTTAAAATAAAAATTGGGCAGATAATAATATTTAAATTATAAATAGACGATTCCCGTTTTGTTTTAAGCTAAAATCTTCTATGACGAATGAAGTCATTGACCGGTACAAAGAGATTGTTCCCATTGATTTAGTAGCCAACATAAACAGAACATCTTAAGATAAGAGACTGCTCCCTACAACGACTAACTCCTTCAAACAGATGAAATTGGCCACAAAATTTACAGCTTCAGAATTAGGTTTTATGGAAGGAAGTTTTCTAAAATATTTCCTATGGCATGACCTCACGTCAAACATCATGTGGATCTCAACACTTTAGCCAATCTACTCGCATTATCATCGACGAACACATGATTTTCGTATGGTTTTAAATGATTCTAAAGGATATTGATCTGTCACTTTGTTGATGAATGCTGTTCGAATCGATTCTACCTGAAATCATTGGATTACCCTGCTTGAGTATTTCTAGATCTTCTCCACATATTGTCAACAACACTGAGGATCGAATGGAGCCTGGTACCAGTTACGTCGGGGAAGGATGCAAGACTCAGTTTGCGCAGGCAGGCGTCGAACTGTAGACTTGCAAGTATTATTAAACAGCATTTATATCACCGTGCTAATTGTTCCCAGTCTAATCATGTCAGCACGTCTATCGAATATTGTTAAACACTATTGATTTATAATTTTGAGAGTGTTTGTATCAGAACAATCGCTTCCTACCGGCTCGAATTCTGCGAATCACTACCGTGATAGTTACTCATCTGTGAGGGCGAAGCTCTCGATCGGCAGCCAAGATCGCGTTTCACACCTTCGTCTATATCTGAAAAGTCCAATAATGCTTAAAACTTGGTTAACGTTCCTCATAATACTTCAGAAAAGGAAACTAAGCAAAACAATGAGGGTAGAAAAATTACATCTATTTTTCTCAACGACTGTCATGTTTGGTACCACCGGGACGTTGACCTTCTTGGCTTGGCGTCCAGTGGAAGGTGTCGTTCCTTGAAACTGCGCAACTGCCACTCTTGATGACATGGAAATCACTAAAAGAAAAACACACACATTTACACGTAATTCGTATGAAAACATTTGCATGTAGTTCTCGAGCAAGAAGTGGTTTGTCTAGTCTGCACTCTCACCACTTAGCCGTCTAATTGTAGCCGTATTGCGCCGATTTGGACGAAGTGTGGCTGCCCTCATCCATTCTACATCCACATCTTTTGGCTTCTTTGGTCGGGGCAAAGACATTACTAAGCACCCTTAAACTTGTCAACGTATTCATCACTCCAATAAACAAAGAACATCCATAAATTACGTCAGAAAGAACGATTTTTGTACAACTACAAACGAAAGAAATGAAGAGAAGAGGAGACTGGGCCCCATTAGAACGATCGTACGCAATGGCTACTCGACAGCTCTTATCAGATTCCGTTCCAATCAATAACAACTTGGAATGCACTGCGTTGAACAGTAATGAAATGGCTCCAAAATGACAGAATATAGCAAATATACTCAGACAAATTTTCCTCAGGAATGCAAAATTATGGAGAAGCGCGGTAGATTTCATTACACCGCCACTTGGGCACAAACACACATAAAGTTGTAATAGATGTGCCATCAAAGGTCGACCCGGTAAATTTGGTTTACCTTAGAATTGATTGGTAAATGCCAAAGCGATCCAACCAAATACAGTGATGCCCCGATCAAATGATTACTATACGACTACAGAGTTTCTCTTTAATATGCAACAACATTGACGTGTTGATGATGACGATGAGCAGTTCAGGAGAACGATCGTCGCCGATTCGATTGCTATGTTTATTCACGGACACCCGAGGACAATAAGAACAGCCAAAGACTAATTGTACGCCGTCATATATGGACAAATACGATCCAATTTTTATATAACTGTGGTCTGCGTTCTTACAGAACACATAGCAAGCGTATTCATGAAAAAGCTAGAGCTCTCGACGTTGATCAACCCTTGCGCGATGCGCCATGCATTCGTCTTCAGCTTTTTTAAGCTTCGTCTGAAGTGATTGTTGAATGCATATCTGACCTTCACAATGAATGACTCGCGATGGCCTCCCGCTGTATCGAGTCAGTGCTGCTTCTCCTCCTAGTCAAGCCTGAGACAGTCCGGTCCAGATGAGCCCGGGAAGGGCTGGATGGTTTGGTGAGCCATGAGCGCGAGATCGAAACATCGACCTTGTGTGCGACGCAGAGCACCTCTAATCACCGCGCCACATACGTTCCTAGTGTATCTACATTTCATACTAATGAAAATACGAATTATATCTTTGTCCACAGCAGTCATTACAGCATTGACAATAAAATTAATGAACTTGTAGACGTAATCGATATAGTCTTTCTAATCATAAGGGTCCAAAAAATACAGTACACTTTGTACATAAAAACAATACACTGTAGCACATGAAATGTCTGGTGTTACACACGTACTTTGCTTAAACAGTTTTTGATGAGACGAACGAAAAAAAGGAATGTCCTTGACACATATTTTAGAGGAGGAAGTGAACAAAAAGCACATTATATGAAAATCCAAGCAGAATCGACAGAGATACTTCAACAGTAAGCTAGTCCTTTCTATCATCGGTTTCATGCTTGTTAATGATTAACGACTAATAATGACAAGTAAATTTCCTTACTGATCATCATCATTGCAGAATTCAGCACATTAAAAACCTGCCTTTCTAAGGATACGAATACGACAATAAAGCACAAATCAGACTACCCACGGTGATACCACAGTAAAACCCTGAAGAAGATCTCTGAAATTACTAGTAAAACCGAAAACGCTCATGGATGGAAGGTAAAACTACTAAGCAAAACTCAAACTAGGAAAATTAAGCGCGAAATTGAAGGCCGTTTAGGTAATTTCGTTGGAGGACCACCCGCATTGAGCGTCGGTAGTCAATGTAGATCAAGACAGTAGAGCACACATTCTGCGAATTCGACGAGCGTGCGTAGTGGGTGAAGAATCGAGAATCGACAACGAAACTTGAACACAAAAGAGAAATTCCAGTAAATTATAATGCTATCCATATTTACACGTACCATATTATACGGTGACATGCATGTATGATTCGAGCAGATGACTATTTGCTGTATATACACATATAGATTTCTATTCAAGGTTGTCATTAATATGCGACGGGCTGACGGTCATTCAAGGACGACGACACGACTATCCCCCAACAAACTGCTATTCATCGCTACGAAGAAACAGTTGATACCCCGACGGTCGTCTATGGTGTCCATACATGAAATTTCTAAAAAACTGAATTGATAAAAGAAAACGATGACAACATAGAGAACTAATTCATCTGCTGTCATTGCAACCTAACCCGGTAAACCAACGACATTCTAACAATAAGTGGCAATCAGGGGCATGTGTCTTCGAATCGAATCCACAACGGTTAGTCTTCGAGAAACAGAGGGTGAACCATCTGCTCATAAGCAAATACAAAAGAAGAAAGAAACAGTTGGCGAGTCGGACGGCCGCCACGGAAATCCAACAGCCACCAAGGTCAGCGCGGATTAGCCTCGCGCTATCACCTCAATGGCCGCAAAATTTTGTCGCCTCTTGAGAGCGACCATTCTATCCATTCAATACCAGTTAAAAACAAAACGAAAATAGTATTAGATTGATGTGAAGTAAGTGCGGCTTCAAAGCGTGCCATTTGAATTATTTTATAAAGGAATACATTTTCAGATCTATGTGTTCCCTAAAACATTATCTTGATGCGTATTTTACTTGCAATTTATTTTAGGCTATTGAAAATATGTTAAACAAAAAGCAATTTTGCGTAATTCTGTTACACGAGATCAAAATCGCCCGTAACGAAGCGAAAACAACTCGCACCATCAACAACGCATTTGGTCCCGGAACTGCTACCGAACGCACAGTGCAGTGATGGGTGCTTAAGGAGTTTCGTGAAGCAGATGAGAGTCTTGAAAATGAGGAACGTCAGAAAAAAATCTATTTGGGAACAACCATTGAAGCTGATCCTCGTAAGACTACATGAAATGTTAGATTATTCTACAATCGTTCACCATTTAAGCAAATTACAAAAGTAATTGCGGTTTCAGACCGGTTTAGAAGCGCAATTTTTTGAGCCGACCGAGTAGAATAGTCCAGTCACTATGATTTTGCCAAAGGAAAAAGAATAATGACACTATACACGTAGAATACATGGCAGTTATCGAATACAATGGGCCAGGTATAGCGCGAAGCGCATGGACAAATTCGTGTGTGACCTTTGACTGGTACGGATGAATGGCACGATTATGATCGATCTAGTCGATTAAGAAGAAGTTAAGACAAGTGAATCACAAACAGAGGGTAAAGGTGAGGGCAATATGCTGTTGTTTTCCTGAATACTCTCGGAAAAGGTCACAGATTCTTCATGCGTGCGAGAATATGGGAATATTCCCTGAAGTCAAATAGTGAAGGGAAAGTGGATGAAAAATGAAGCTTTTGGCATTGATCAATTCCTGAAGGAAGCGCTAAGCGTGAACGCTCTGTTAAGTGGCACCAGAGGTGGCTATCTCCTAGCTGACCCAATAATTCCCAATGACCTACCGATGTGTGAAATCTGTGTTGCTATTGTCACAGACAAATCTAGTACCAATTTCTTGACTTTGAGAGGATGGAAGCCTTAGTGAATCCGGAGAACGTGATTGAATCAACGACCACATGTGCATTGCGCAACATCTCTAACCACTACTCTACACTATCTCAAGCTAAAGCTATAGATGTACCTAATTATCATAGCTATGGTATGGTGCTACATCATGGCTATGCAGTGGCACTGAGTCTAGTAATGTCACTTAAAATAGAAAAACCGCAATTGTGTAGAGTTATAGAGTCTATATAGCGCGATTAAGTCAACCGAAATATTTAGCGAAGATTAGATTAAAGCTGAAATGGCCCCCGGTATTGCAGTAAACATGTACCAGGATAGCATAACTTCGTCTCATCCTTCTAGGTGCGATAAAACTGTTTGTGGCAACTACTTGTAAACGTGGTGGTAAAGTTACTGCAGTATACTGCTCTTGTTCGATTAGAGGATTATCTGAGACGGGCACGTATGGTCTGTAAAAATGAGGTATTCAAGCAATAGAGTATATTAAAAACTGGATTATAATTTCCACCTGCACATGCGGAGTTTAAACGAAGTGTAATGTGTACTCAAGGTTCAACTCATTTGAACAAAGAACATCTGGCATTTGATTCTCAATGAAAATTACTCTGTTATTGCTCATAAGAATAGAATGTCAATCGGACGGTAGTTAAGATAAAGTCATTAAAGCTTGTTGTACTGACCCATAAACTAAGGGAAACAAATCGGAATAAATTTTGGATTATAGAATGTATACAGAGTATTTTAACAAGATGTATGAATACTTGCAAGAGTTATAATCAACTCAGCCTCCCACTAAAAGCTGCAACTGTTCTGAAGTAATTAGGAAACTCGTACTAATTTGAGAAGCATAAGTTAATCTTAGAATTCTATAGGAAGTGTGTTAACGTAACATGAGTATACAGCCGATTTCGAATAAATTTGCAATTTTCAGAGACTCAGGTTATAGATGTCATCAGTAAAATACAGGAAGAAAAGGAAGAAATTTTCCTACTACTTCTAAAAAATCGGCATTAGTTCCTGTCGTGGATTTGGCGCAAAAGGTGAATTGAAAGAAGGAAGAGAATTTACAATACTTAATGTTCACATCCTCCTCTGGAATTCTAGAACGCAAAATTGTACAAAAACACCAACTCAGATGTCAACACTATCGCCCGTAATCCTGTTAGTGATTCACTAACTCGAGTGTGCACCACTATACTCAGCTTTCACTCACGTCGCCTGAGAGAGAGAGAGAGAGCTGTCCAGTGCTTTTCTCTCCATCAGAGACGTGATCTTATTGGCGAAGAAGCTATCCGTAACTCGTTAAAGGGCCTACCCTGATTCGGACAACATAGAACATCCTCCCACTGTTAAGTCACTCAATTGTATATTTCTGGCAGGGTATACCCAGGCGTACAAAATGTAAGCACACCCTAGCGTACGTATGTATTAATATATAAGCAGAGAAGATAAGCCGTTCCAGTGCAATCAATCTTTGAAAATTAAGACCAAGTCTTTGGTCGTATTCTGTTCCCATTCAAACCATCGTCACCTGGGACCGCTTCACGTAGTCTTGTAACTTCTTAGTAATCGTTCAATAACAGGATTTTAAAAACTGGAGTTAAGCAGTAAGGAGAATTTCACAGAAAGAAAAAAGCTTGAGCAAATCTCCCAAAGATTTACAAGCTACTTATTTAGTTGTGACTGTTGAGATTCAAGAGCCTGGTTTGAACATGGTGCAAAAAAAGTCACGAGGATATGGCATATAACATTTCTGATTACTATGATCTACTCACAGCTCAGAGACGTAGTTGTTTCGCGATTTGATCAACCTCATACGCTGAAGGCTACCAGCTAGATTGGAACTCTGGAGGAACCATTACTTTAGAATGCCAATGATCAGTCCGTTATCCTTATGGCAATGTCGTGTGGTGAGGCCCACAGGTTCACACTTTTAGATAATGACATTCTTGTTCATCTCATCTTCTTCTAACGTCTCCCACAGGTATATCTACACGAGTAGCATTGTAAACTCGCTCTATACCCCAATCAGAAGTCGCACTGGAAATTAATATACTGTGAATCGCATAACAATTTGAAAAACAATGTAACATTTGTCAGGCACAATTCACGACGCAGAGTAATTCTAATGTATCGATCCTTGGAAAATGAGCACGAAGGAGGTAGCAACGATGCGTTGAATAGCGATTGTTCGGCAACGATGCCCGCGAATGAGAAGAGAAATACCAGACGATGCCGACGACACAAACCTTACTTGTAAAAGTCTTGAGAAAATTTGCTGCAAATAAAAAAAAAACATAAAAACGAAAGACAATGCGTATATTACCTTTACAAATTGCTAGAAAAGGGAATTAGAGCGGAACAGTATTTCACACCAAAATTTCAATTAATTTTTCCAGAATTGCAGTGAGGACTATACTTAATAAGGCCACCAGAAATATTCAAAAAAAGAAGATGAAACTGAATGTACGGCAGAATAGCCATAGTCATTATGTACATCATCCAGTGATAAAATTCATGAAGAAGGGAGTTTCACTGAGAAGATTAGTGTTAATAAACTTATGTCTCAGTCAGTGTTAATATCAAAATCAGGGGTTTCGACATATCGACTGGGTTGGTGTGTTTAAATACAAGTGCATGATCGTTAATGTAAACCGTAGTCGGGTCAATACAAAACAAACAAACAGTTCCTCACTTCTGCACATAGGATATGCTCAACACTGAAGAAGAGAAGAAATAAAGAATCTAACATACACATACACATACACACGTACATGTATACACACACATGTGCCCACATACATACATGAATACGTACATTCATACGTATGTATAGACCCATACATATAAATACACATACATGCACACACATAATACCCATACATACATACATACGTAAATATGTACATACACGCATACATACATACATACATACGTACGTACATACATACATACATACACACGTACACAGATACATATACACATATACATATACACATATACATATACATACCAACACACGTACATACATACATACATACATACATACGTACATATACATACCAACACAGACGCACACACACACATACACAAGCACACATAAATGTACACACACACACAAACACACACACACACACACACACACACACACACAAACACACAAACACACACACACACACACACACACACACACACACACACACACACACACACACACACACACACACACACACAACACACGCACACACATACACAGTAATTAACTAATGAGTGAGTGTAAAGTTGCGTATATAGAGGACGACTATCGGGTAGAGTAACGTTCAAATCAATAACACTTGCAGCATTGTGTACTTACAAGTTCAAAGAACTGGCTTGTACTGGGAAAACTATGGCATTCATATGGGATTTCAAACGCACTGAAGAAAAGTCAAGGCGACTTTTCACGCATACGTTTTCTGAATGTTAGTTATAAAAACCTCAGTTTGTATGTCAGGCTTCGAATGCAAATGAAATATCATCAATCAGATACAAAAGGCGCCGACGCATGATTACGAGGTCGATGCAAATCATCAATTCGCCGAGTGCCGAGTGAACGTCCAGTATGTAAATCGAGCGCTCCCAACTCTGCTAAGTGCTCGTATGACATTTTGAATAAGTCGAAAAAGAAATGTGCTCGAAACAAATGTCACAACGGTAGAGTACGTCAAATAATCGATTGGATTTCTGAGGAAATATTTTTTTTTGGCTCAAGTTTAGCGAGACAAGATACTTCGTTCGATGAGTGATTGTGAATTGGCCTCAGAAGAGGTCAGTCTCGCCTACCAGCCTCTGTTTTTCGGCCAAAGTCCGACTCGTTCAGGTTGCTCCAGTTCTTCGCTGTAGCTTCGAATATGCTCGAAACATAAATTCCTTCTAATTCAATTATATATCATAGTTCTAATTTAGTGTCCACCAAAAATACGCTACTGGAACTCTGAGGTTACAAATGACAGGCTATTTTGAAGTACTGCGAGAGTATGATTAACGAAATGGTGCCTTCAATAGAGAAAATAATAATTTATAAGCTATTAAAACACCACTATGAATTTGCCACTAACTAATTCAATTTAATTTTTTTTATCAGTAAGTAGTTCATTAGAAAAATTTCATGAACTAATCTCAAAACGACTGAAAAAAATCTAATTATGAATCATGTCACCAAAGCTTTTGTATCACACTTGATTTCAGAGTGTGAGTATATTGAAGTACTAAAATCAAACGCCCTACCAAAATTATCTCTCAAAACCTCCATCATGCAAAGACAAATGCACATTTCCTAAATACAATTATACTGGGTGTTTACTAAGGTCTCATGGCTACGGCACCGTCCTTCTTTCATTTTTTCTTATGTTGACGATGGCAGCTGCGAAACTGCAAATGGAGAGTGTTGGAAAACAAAAAGAGACCGCTTTTAAATCGGAAAAAAGGAGATTGCGATGAGAGGCGGTGAAAACAGATATTTGGGAACACATGAAGGGATAAGAATACAAGACTGTTCACTAGGTTCGCTAAATGTCAGGCGAGGTCCGCCAATGATTTATGACACTCTCCGACTCACGATCTCCGCAATGATACGCAATCTGCCAGCAGACGTTCAACAGGCTCCGGATAATCAACAATGCCATACAGATGGGTTTCCTTCAACGATCATATGTCGAAGAAATAGAAAAGTGGAAAACCATGAAGAAATGCCGCGTTGCATGAAACTGTTTAGAAGTGAAGACTCACGGAGTGTCGAAGCCCGGGTGTAAAGAAACCATCAGTGGAAATAAGTAAAGAATATCAAATGTTGCTGCCAACACGTAGAGAGACATAAAATTCATTGGTTCCTTGAAAATAAAGCATGGAATTTACACTTTAATTATGGTAACTCCACGACACCACCCAGATGTGAGCAATGGCAAACGTTCAGTTCAGTAAGTTCTTGAATATTTTTTAATACACTATGCGCGAATACCTTACAGAAAGCTGCAAACCACTTCTTGAAAGAGACATCAGTGAGAAATCGCTCAATATACAAAAAATAAGAAGAAAACAACAAACAAAGTACTAACCTTGTTCCGGTTTCCTGTGATTATCACTGCTGACGATGGAAAATGTCCACTGCGTGAATTTCCCTTCTGGCCAAAAACAACACCTTTCCACCGGCCTTCTGGGGAATGACGTCGATCAATCACCTGAATCATGTTCAAAAATTGTGTCATATAAGTAGAAAGATGTATCAATAACCCTCTAATAAAGAAAAACTATTAGTAGTGATCCTGGGCTAACAGTTTTCAACACAGTGACGTGTGCAGGTGACATGTGGACATGACGATAGACGTTTATGTCTTCACAAACCGTCTGACGACGCTGCTTATCATCTTGATGATGCAACTTACGACGGAGTTTTCCTAACATAACGTCTCTAAACAATAGCGACACTTCCAAAAGAATGGAATGGTAGAGGTAAAATTAACGCAATTCAAAAACAATGTGGAAATCATCTTAACAAAGGCACACAAGCGTGTACCCATTACTTAATACACATATCTCCCAAATTGGAAGTAGACGAGAGTATAGAAAAACTTGCAAAACTGAGTGCACTCATTCAAATACATCAGATGCAGTTGTTAAAATGTCGTTTGAATAAGATTAACTGAAAATCGGAACTGGTTTGATCCGAGTAAATGCGTTCCAAAGTCGTTCATTTCCTGGTTTTTGAATAAACGAGGGTACAGACTAAGTGTCTATCGAGCTTGGTTCCACATTCGCCTAGATTCAGTCCTATTTTGAGCTTGACAACAAGCACAACATAGATCGTTACGAGATGAAGTACCAATTTTCAGTGCCCGTTTTAATGGGCTCACGAACATAGCTGTCGAGCAAAACATGGATCATTTGCGGAGAAGTTGCCATTTCAACATAAACAACTTCACATGCATCTGATCAATTTGAGAACATAAGTTTACTACAAGAGTACTTATAACTTAAACGAGTGGAACATATTACGGAAATAAATGGGAGAAAAGATCAGATAATGACGTATAGAGTTCCTTATAGAAAGCAAAATCACATATTTGTTCAATAGCCCTATCTACTGAAGAACATAGGCCAATCAAAGAAATTACTTGGAATTTTAATTAGAAGATATTAGCATGCGCAGACGATAGCTTACTCAAACGGGACCACCCAGTTACTTATTCTGCCAGAACGCAATAACAGCAGAAGGAATATTGGTTGGGCCATCCATCACCACCACATCCGAAATATTCCAGTAGGAACATTCAACGCTTCAAAGAGACGAAAAAACATAAAGCTGAGAGTACACAGATATTGATTCACTTAGTTAAGTATCCTCCTGTTAGCGCAACCTTATTGAGTGTGAACGTAAATTTTGATTATTTCAACTCAGACATTTTACTGCTTCCTTTGAATAGAGCTCTCAAAACTGTCTAAAAGAACAAGGAAAGTTCTTACATACTCTAGAGTCCTAAAAAATTTAGTTGTCTCTACAGTTTATGACAAAATAATCGGAAAATGCGCCTTGCTTTCACTGCCGCTATAGAGTTTGTTAAGCATTTTCCAAATGAATACAACCGCATGCATTGCTGATGTACTTCATTTTCAGAGCTTTTCTCTTGCTCGACAAGTTTGAACTAATGATTATTGATACTCATTTTGCAATTACTTCAGATCCGATGCTTGCAAGTTATGAAAATCGTCCTGTTCTCCCTCATGATTATAAATTTTGGCATAAACAGCGGCAACAACTCGAAATGCCATCTGACAAACAACTCGAAACTGGCCAGCAATAAAGCTCCCGAATGCCCACTACGCAGGCGGATAGGTTTCATTTGGTGGATTCACTTTTTATAACGATGAATGTCACTACGTCAATTGACAACGACCATGTGGAGCTGATAATCGCAAACTACTTGAGTGTTGTATAGAAGCTCTACATCTCTACCACTCAGCAATCGTTTGCGATTTGAAAGAGAATGGTAAGGCGGAAAAACTTGATAGGTAAGTGCCTCAATAATTGAACGAATGGAAGATAGGTCGTCGTCGGGAAGTCTGTTCTGCGGTTCTTTGAAGCAGCAAAAAGTGTCCATTTCTCGATCACGTTGTGATACACGATGACAAATGTATCCTATACGACGACTGATGACATCCAGCAAAGAGCTTAGAATGAGGTGAGGTTCCTAAATTAAACACATCCTAAACCCAACTTTGCATTAAGACTTTCTCACGACGTGACGATTCCTTTGGAAAGTTAATCATTTTTTGAGACGTCCTGAATTTTAGCAAAACGGCCATAGTGGAGAAGTACTGACCTGAAATCAATGAAATCCCTACAAGTCTTGAAGTGACTTATCCAAGATTGAAAGAAATTCTTTACTCGCGACAGCGTTCGAACCACACGTTGCACATTTGACGTTCCAGAGATTAATCGCGTTAGACTAAATAAACCTGTCTCTGCCACCATACTCAACAGACCTCCCAGCAAAGAAATGCTCATCATTTCCAGCAAATCAACAGCTGATTAAGATGAAATCTCCAACACCTGGCAGGTAATAAAAATACCCTGAAAATTTTGTCGTATCTAGAGCCTCAAGCTTTTAGTATGCTGAAGTAAGAAAATCTTTTTGCTGTTGATTTAAAAAAGCGGAGAAGCTAATAGCCTTTACCATGACTAATAAAACTACATATAAACTGAGTTATTGTGGTTCAAAATTGTCGCTCAAAAGTGGCCGCTGTTTTCATAGTAACCCGATGGGGATTATATACGGTCGCCTAAACTTCATTATTTCTTATGTCAGTTGCATAAAAAACACATTTTAATTACGCGTTCTCACTTCAAGACTAATTTGAATCAAATATACCAAAAACTTTGCGCAAAAAAAAGTTGGAGAGTCAGTTATCCATGGACTTTTGAGTAAGCCATTACGAATCCAGGAAAACGCTGTGTTTTGAGTATACTCGCTAAAAAAATGACATAAAAATGCATAGTAATATGTAACACCGGCAGAAATCGACAGGATGGCAAGAAAATACCGATAAAATCATGATGTGTTTCAAAGATTTTGATTGAAAAAAACTGTATGTTTGAGCAACTTATGAAGAACAGACCACTGGTGGAGCAGGAAGTGAGCGCTTGTGCGTCCAGTCATCACTCTTCCTTTCCACGTGCAACGACTCGTTGTCGATTAAGATTGAATTCAAGAGATGAGGTTTAGCCCAGGTCAAAAAAAGTTACATTAATCTCAACGTATCCTTTTCATAGGAAATGATTTCGCGTAGTGGTCAAGAATAGCGCTTTATGTCGGCACAAGAGCTACTACGATTCCGGAAACTAATGTCAGTATACAACACCTCATGGCTGAATGAACTAAGCTTTCAGCTCGAATCGCACCAACTATTATGGCGCTATTGATAGTCGAAAGATTTTCTGAATGACTTTTTACAAAGGACAACTAAGAAGAGAGATACAAACTTGATTCAAAAACTCGTAAGACACAAAACAATGCTGATTTGAAGGTATGTGCATCCACAACCACGCAATAAGTATTATTTTCTAACCTACACCATACGTAGAGTCTCACATACATTTACAAATAAAAAACGTGTGATGCTCATTGTACGAACCGCTAAAACTGAGACGGTGAACGTCTAGTGACCACAGATTAACTAGTACATCAGCATGTGATATTAACTGGACAAAATTAACTCATTACTCCAATTACAAAACGTAGTGCTTATTAGAGCTTATGATCATCTTAGAAACTGATTATTCTTCAAAAAATAGTAATTCAAATGGATAAGTAGCCTGAGGGAGTAGTAAGGGCACGTGAATTAAAAAAGTCAATCAAAATGAGTAGAATGGATGGCAACCACACATAAATAATGCACCACCTGCGCTCAGATTGCTTAATGCCAGAACTATGCAAGCAATACACAGAGCAACACACACACACACAATATGCAGAGTATATATCTGCACATTAGGTCGATCCGGATATCACTGAAGAGAACTGCTCCCAATACTTTTCGCTAAGGTATCGAAACAATCTACGATCAGGATATCAGTCTATCAAGTAAAAAATCTGAAACGTATATGACCAGGACGCTACAAAGAACTGTTATGAAGTCCTCAGCTGAGCTATTCATATCAAATTGGCCCACGTCGCAAGCACAAGAAACTTCGAGAATCGTTGAAAGCTTAGAAGACGAAAGTTAGGAGAAAATTCCGATGCTTTCGATGCATCACATGTAAAGTGATTCAAAGCAATAGCTACATCAGCGACGATATCCACTAAGAGTCAAAAAGATCATTTGATTTCCACAAATGGGAATCAATTGGTTTTTTTTCGTCGTCCGCATTTGGTAAGAAGAAGACACACTCAAAGTGTCATTAGTGGATGAAAAGTGACGCGATTTTTAAGACAAACAGGAGTTAGAATACACAGACGCTAATGTACACTTGTATGAACTGAGCGAATCCACACAGAATAAAAACGTTGTTATAGAAAAGAAATAAAAAGCAACATTGGAGTGTGGTGACGACAACTGTGCTTCGACGCACTGTGATTCATTTTCTCACCATCATAACCAGCGCTAAACAAATCGACTCGGTTTACATTTGACGTCTCGCGAAGCTGATGGAGATGATAGACGCTGTTTATCCGGTCATTTTCGGGTACTAGTCAAGGAAATTGCACATCGTCGCACCGAACTATCCGGTACAACCAGTCCACTCTATTTATACTGGTGGAAATTCAAGAAACTATTGCGAGAAGTTTCATTTCTCACACAAAAGATAAATTTTTGAGCTGCCTTCATTGTTACCAGTGCCGTTCTGATATTGATGTGCACCACATCTGCTCGTAGCCGACCGTATCACAATAACTAACATACTTTCGGACATTACTCTCAGAAATTTGCCCTTTATTGTCTAGTCGAAAATGAACTTCTCAAAAGTTTCATTTCGAAAACTCGACATCGGTAGTTAATTGTTGGAAAGAGACCGGTTATTAAAAGCATCTTCAGAAGTAGAATGTCATAGTAGAGGACAGGTCCAGCGCATTTTGAAGCTGGTTACGCATGACTCATAAGATTGCACTGTTGAGACCGATATTGCTAGTATCCGAATGTGAATTGCTATCGTATTACCAACACGACAATACGGTTAAATTATAGTAAAATCAGAGGTTTTTTAGAAGACTTATGCCAACTTATGAGTATATCTTTGTTTTGCAAACATTATTAAAACGATCACATGTCGCTGTGGAAAAAAAATTCAAAAATCACAAAAATTCATTTTCGTTTTATCGTTTTGAATAGTTATGAAAACAAATCGAAGCGTGATTCTGCAAATTTCTCTTCTCGCATATTTCTCTCCACGAAACATTCTAGCAGACATAATTGCAAAACACTATCAGTGGCAGACAATAGTTTTTTCCTGGATTATCGGCATTCTACCTCAATCAGTTAGAAACTTTTTACTCTTGATAAGTGCAAGAGTAGCAAAAGTGAGTTTTATTTTCATTACAAATTCTTATCTGAGCATTTCTGATCGTTAATGGTGCTAATTGGGCAGACAATCAAAGAAACAATGGTCGTGCGGATAGACGAAAAGAGCGGCACCAGAAAAGAAGGGATTAATTGGCGCCTCTCTTTTCCAACACAAGCCACCCCTCATTAACAAATTTATTGTTTAGTACCCACCTAAACCCGGCTAAATAACTGCTTTAACAAGATTATGGAAATTTATTTAAGCCAAACATATGACACAGTAATGATCGAAATAAGAAATGCGTTGAAGCATGCTTGTATTAGACTGATACATGTTGCTTACTACACTCACTAATGATATCCCGCTTTCGAGTACAAAAAAGTAGGCGTATTGAACCTTTTTCTTTCAGATATAAAGTTACGAAATCATTTTGAAGAGTATGTACCTCATAAGATAAAGACATCTGTCTGTGAAAAGTAGCTGTCATATAACGAATATGCTTAAGTGTATTTCATATTGATATATGAATTTCCCCGAATAAAAGCATCGACAGAGATTTGGAGCATAGCTCCATCTCATAACCGATGTAGACCTGGAACGGAGTGAGCGTGAGTGAGTCAACACATCAACCAAGTGGCTGGTTGTAAGTTTAGATTGTATAGTGGTCAGACGACAACTGTACATAGCTGCTTTTTCATTCCGAACACATGATGAACTATGTGCTGCACTGAGATTACAACCGTACAAAAACTCGTAATCTGCCTCCTGATTAACTCAGTGCATCTCCAACACTGATGCTAGAGATAAGAGATTTATCAATTCCAACCAAATTCTTCGAGTTCAGCCAGTCGACAGAGCAAATGCTTGATGGATCACTTAATTAAGCTGTAATACTGTATTGAGTTCGTTAGCTGATACAATTACTTTTCTCTTAATGTTTTAGGGCTCCTTTATAAGGGTTTCAAAATACTCTCCAGTAAGCGTAGAGGAGACACTCTTGCGTTGACATCAAAAAAAAAGTTGAAAAATTTTTGCAGAGTATTTTTGTAAGAGCTAGAACCAAATGCAGAACTTCATTTGTCCTGATCATTATCAGCCAAACTAGAGTGTATAAAACTGGCAAAAACCTGTAGAAAAAAACCTTACCCAAATTAAATCGCCTTTTGCAAACGACAACTCGTCGGCACGAACTCCGCAGTGTTGTACTATTGCTTCACTGTACACGAAATTCTTACACTCTGAAATGAAAACGGCGTAACTATCTATTGTTCATTGATTATGACCGTAGCACACAATAAACACGATTCCCTGAGGTGATCTGCTCTAACATAACTGGTATAAATTATATGGTCGCTTCCTGTAAACACGGATTTATTTTGACCACAAATTCATATGTGATCCTATATTCTCAGGACTCAACAACTTCAGTCAGAGATATATATTTCCTACATGGAAATCAACGAATACATGCGCTTTTTTGGTTGAATTCCGATCTCCGGTCAAGCGTTTCTAAATATAAGCCTATACAATGCATCAAAATACAGTGCAATTCAGCACAAACTTCCATATTCCAATTAAAAACCGAATTGAATGACAATAAAATGAAATCAGGACATAAGTCGACGAGAACCAATGTTTCGACCCAACAGATCTATTTATACTGAGCTAAAAGCACTGAAACATTAAAGCCGTATTCAAAAAGGCACAAGAAGAACAAGGACTAAACTCAAGTGATAGCAAGGAATTGCTGACGTGCGTTATACGAAGAATCACAATGTCTGTACGACCGGAGCAAATCTAACGACGTCGATACATGAGATCGTTATGAGCAAGATCAATCATCTAGGAAGAATTTTTTCGTAGAAAATACGCAAAAAAATAGCTTACTTATTAAAGAGAAAATCATCACAATGCCATCATAGAGACAATTAACTTGTGACAGATTTCATTAAGAAGAAAAAACGCATCACAAAGTAATCCACCCAGAGCTTCAAACAAAAAAGTAAGAATAAATTCAGGTGATTTGTGAGGAAATGAGAAAGCATACGCTTAATCTTGTTACAGTTTTAAGTTCACCACACAGGTGATTTAGCATTATCGAACTCGAAAAATTACTCAAACAGTAGTAGCCTGAGGAGAAACATACTATTGGGATCAACAATCTCGTGTAACAGATTGAGTTCAAGCAATTGACGTAGGACATTTCCAAGACATATTAGCATTTTTTACTAAATTTTGAAAACAAAGAATTAATGGCTTACTATACACTCCATCAGCTACTCAATATGCACAAACTTCTAAGCATAACATTGAAATATTAGTTTCAAAAATCAAAAGTTAGAACCATCTAGGGCTATCAAAAATTGCGAAGAATAAACAGTTACGGTGTAGACGAACGTAGAGTGGGTATATCGCAGTGGTTAGGGAATCCTTGCAACACACGGACGACCACTGGTTCGATTTTCCCCTTCAAGCTCACCGAGCTTTCAATACTGTCGGTATCGGTAAATCGCTACCAGAAATATTTAAGAAGATAGCAGCACTGACTTGATCTATCGATACACTATCACGGTCATTGTGAAAGGCCAAACACTAAATCACCTCTAACGATGCTTGATTAAAGTCGAATACATAGTGTACTCCTTAGGGATTAAGCAGTAACGAGAGTTTCACTCTTTTTCTTTACACACCGTGAAAAATAAAAATAGAAATTGAATGATGTGAAAAAAGCAGAGCGAGTGATATTCTATATTCTTTTGTTTTTCTATGAAACTTGGCTGACTCTATTACAACAATAGGATCGCTTATTCTACGACACCTTAGAGATAGAGTTTTTCTTCTAATCGTATCCTAATGCGACTTTTGACTAAAAAACATGGGAAAACAGCTTACTTGCTTAGCATAAGCCTGTGCTAGATGATAAGGACACTTTACGAAGAATGCTCAAGAAAGGGTCTCTGTTTGTAGTACTCAGATGATCGAGTGTAGCAGTGGAGTACGACGTTTGTACTATTCAAGCAAGTGGAAAGCTAAAACACCTTTTTGTCGAATTCTGGAATTTCGTGGTGAACTGATCCGTGAATGCATCTTTTGCAAATTCGTTGCCGTGAAACGTCTATGTGCAGAAGAAAGTCATATTTTGACTTAGTAAATTTTTCGACAAAACATTAACATTATTAATCTAGCGAAATGTTGCTGTAATTCTTTCGTCAAAAGAGTTGTGAACCACTTATACAATGTGATGGGTCGATTGTCTTATAAACTACGCTTGTTACAATAAAAAAGGTCTTTACACAAATTGGATAAACATTTTTCAGTGCCACTTGCAAACTTAGGTGACCTACGTTCACATGAACTCTGAACCTCAGCACTTCTGGAATTGACATTACTTCCTTATACCAAAAACTCGCTGGGTTCTTGTGAGAGCTATGCTGTATCTTTACTAAATATCACCTATCCCCACTTACTTAGCGAATGTTGGTAGAGAATATCACCATTTGAATCCCTAATGGGGAGTTTACAAGCTTTCAGCGGTGCCAGTACCCAAACTTTGCGTATCATAGAAGTTTGCTGCCATGAGAATAAGATTTTCCCAGGGCAGTAGACAATCGTGAATACCCTTGCGAATTAAATTCCTTAGAAACAAACAAAATCATATTATTCCGAATTATCATAAAGCTGGCAAAATTATTAAATACCTTTAACATTGTTAGACCTTCTATTGAGAACTGGAAAACTTCCCTTGTATAAGTTGATACTCATGACTTACGGATGAAAACTAATAACGCAAATTAGCCACTTCCTGCTCCAGTTTCGGCATAAAAGAAAACTTTTCCCGATGATTTTCAGTCGTTATTACTTTTTTTCGAGTGGTGCTTTACTCAAGAAGATTTGACTTGATGTGACTACGGATTCTTTTATCGCGAAGGGATCATCGGTTTCCAAAGAGGTGGACGTAAAACGTAAGACGTAATGGCAAAACGTAACCGGATTCGTCGATCGAAGAGTTTTCATAATAACCTTTTGTAAGCTTGCTAATGGAGGATATAGTTATTGAGAGCTCTTTGTTTGAATAATTGAATTTTGTCTTTTATGTGTGACCCTAAACCTAACTGAATACTCAATGCAAATTGTAAGGAAATTTCGAAAAAGAAGCAGTAACAACTCAACTAAGGCGAAACAAACTGAGCGTGAGGTTTCGCCAAACCAATTGGCACGAGATCTCTAATAATAACGATAACACAAGAGATGAAAGCGATGACCTCGGAACAGTCAAGATGTTTCCACCATCCAAATCTGCGTGAAGGAACCAGACCGCGATTAGGCGCGTGTGCTAGCTGGAATGTGAGATGAGACGAAATTTCACCTTCTTATCCTATAATCCCTAACTAATGAACTCACTGCCTGATTCATCAGGTAAAAGCAATCAAATAGCATCTAATCATCCATGCCACGCACTGTACGCGACAACCCAGTTGATCGTTCCTTTCATTTGCTCAAGAAATCCAATCAAGCATGTTTACAATAGCTGATTTTCCCCTTCCAGATAAAACTTCATAGAATAAGCATTAGTCTTACAAATGAAATTATTTGTTGTACAGATGATCTACTAGCTAGAAGAGGGGACTAGAACTGGGCTCAAGTGGACTTATTCGTAACTGGACGAGTAGTGTACAAAGGGAAAGGTTGTAGAAATTGAGATATATTCTCAATACGCTTAATCTTAAAGCAATTTTCCCCTACTTTTTAATCTGAAGTAGGAATGAGTAGATAATATAAACTATCTAAATGTTGTACACGGTGCAATTACTCTCAATTACGATGCTGAAAACTTGTAAGTTTCTCAAAAGTTGGCGGAATTTCTGAGATAATTGCTGTTGGCAGTGAATTTTCATGTTTCATACTGATAGAACGATGATAACTGCTCCTTCATCTATCTTCGTGGATCGAATAAGGTTGCTGAGTACTTATTCATGTGAATAAGAGAATAGATACAACAAAAAAGGGAGAGTACAGACCTAAGAATAATGATAGGAATCCGTTTGTTAGCGGTGCTCTTAGCAACTGAAAATGAGTTAAGCAAGCACTTTTTCATATGATTCAAACCTTATCACGTTTTCAGTGCATTACATCTTCGGTCATAAATTATGAGTTGAACTTGAATTCTCCAGGTAACTCGAGAAGATAATGCTCTACGGAAGTGGCTTTGATAGTACTACAAGTAGAATTTGCACCGAGTTCTGTATCCATGAATTCTACTGCAATTTTGTGGAATGTCATCAGCAATATTTTTGGACAACGCTTCTTGTTATAGATTCAAAAACACTAAAAATTCACAGTGTTCAAGTGAAAATTTAGAGAAACATCAAAGTGTTTGATGCTGTCAGAAAAAGTACGATTTAAATTAACAGTACAATTAAGAGGAAAAAATATCTTGCGTGGATTTTTGGAATGACGTAGAGCTAGGGTAGTGAAGACATTGTGTTATGTTTGTAATAATATTTCCGATCAACTTACATTAGCAGTAGAAAAAGTGAGATAAGATTGATTAAGTAGCGAAACTCGTGATTTCTCAATCAAGTTATTATAGTAAGAGTTCTTATCGTATTACTGCGTTCCAATCTAAAGCTACTCAAATACTAGGGGAGACAAATATGACTACGCCGCTTTTTTGTTGCAAAGATAGTTAGAATGAAGATGTGCAAATTCCTCTTTTTTCACAGATACATCAAAAACGCTATTTATTTATATGTTTCTTAGGTAAAAATGAAAGATATTCTACAAAATGATTTTTTATAAATCTTTGAAGATGACGACTATTGTACTCAAAAAACAACCATTTGCGAGAGATTTACTCTGCAAAATTATTAACCAAAGCTGATTAAAACTGCTTGAATTTGGTATCATTCAATTGCCCATTTCCTTGCGAACATTTCATCATAAAATTGGCTATACCTCCTTCGAGATGGAGCTGTGTTGGGAACACGTTCTCTTGTTACGCATGCACGAATGGCTCCTAAGGGAAAGTGATAGTGAAGTGGCGCATAACGTTGATGGAGCTTAAAACGAGCTCCATCTTAATTAAGTACAGACAAGTTGTATAGCAAAATGCTCACAAGGAAATGCGAAATCGAACGATATAGAGGTCATCATGGAATTTCAATGCAAAAATTATACTAAAAAAATCAAAACGGTACGAACTTTGCAATTTAGCCTCATGATAACGCTCGACTTCATGTTACAAAACCGATTGAAAACATTATAAATGAGCTGAGGTGAGAGGTTTTATGAGGTTTCACCTTATCCGCCTTACTTTCACGACGTTGCAACGTCAGATTACCACCTAAAACTACCAAATTCAAATTGAAAGTTAGCAAATTTCAAAACCGTGGCGTTTTTTGAGTACAAAAGTCGTCATCTTCAAAGTTCTTCAAAAACCATCATTTAAAATATTTTACAAATAAAAAAACATTTGCAAAGTTATTAGCAAAAAATAAGATAAAGATAAATTAAGGAAAATAAAGAAAAAACAGCGGTTTTAGCTTATTTCTAAGCAAAAAAAATTTGTACATCTTTGCTTTTCCTATTAATATAGCAAAGAAAAAACGGCGGGAGTCATATTTGCATACCTAATACATGAATAAGATAATCTAACAAGCGCATATTACAGACACCTAAAATGATTATGAGAGAATACTTCACAGTAAATCTACTTCCTCCGCATAAATATTGGTGCTAAAAAAAGTTATCTAGCAAAGACACATTTAGATGATAAGAAAAACGTTCCATATGATCTTTAATACATCGCTTCACTTCAGAGACATCTCCGTGACAGATTAACGACGGCAATTTTTCTTTACACTCTGCAAAAGTTGTAATTAACAAATGACAACGGAGTGTGGACGTGACTTGACTGTCAGACTGAAGGATGAAACGCTTGTTTACGAAAAGACAAATATTGTTTAGGGGAAATGCGGCAATTACACAATAGTGGCATGACGCAAGCTTCCAACCTTAGTCACACTCTCCACATCAGCAAGAAAAAAACAACCTAACTAAGTCTGGCTGATAGTAATTGTGAGGCCTAAAAATAAAGCTCGTCAGGGATACGTCTATTTTCGTGCACTTGGTGATTCCTTAAGCGATTTGATGACTTGCTAAAAATGATTTTAATGAGTAAGAAGGAGCAGAAAAACGATGTCAGCTACGTATGGTGCCGTATAAACCGTATAAAACGAGCGCACTACATGAGATCGTCCATCAGACAATGACCGGGTCGAAAAGTGCGGCATAGTATGGCGCTCATGGCGACCATCTGTCACATGCGGGTGGTCCCCCGCGTGCTAATCGGACCATAATGATCTATTCCAAACCCTATCAAAGATAAGCTTTGCTACAATATGAACAGAATATACAACAGAAGACTTTCAAACGTCTAGAAAGGGTCCTAGGATCCTAAGAATATGGACCCCGATGGAACGCTCAAGGCCGGTATCTACCGTCGAATTATCCACTCAATATAGATGATCATAACAATTGCGCTGATCTCTAACATAGCCTATGTATGATATTAACTATAGGAGATACTGCCCACTTGATGACTATTCCAGATATACTTAGTGATGATGTAATGATTTCAGCCTAATAAAAATAATTGGAAAGCCGATTATCCTTTAATTTCGTCATCAGGAATCTTTCGCATACTCCTTGGTGATTGAGGGAAAGCACAATTTCATAGAAAAAAAGAGATTTTTTTTACAAGGTTTTGAAGAAGACGAAATGCGTCGAAACGTCAGTCGAAGAAATAAATGAGTTTTCTTATCAACTTTGTGTTTTCGCTCATTCACCAAAATGTGATGCAAATTTAGCTAATTACTTCATTCACTAAGGAACTACAACAAAAGTGGGTAGTCATTATGATGTGGAAACTGGAAAGAAAACTCAGAGACAACGCTAAGCCCAGAGAACAGTGGGATTAAATATAATGGGTATGATGGGCGGAAGCTATGACAACACACATTCAATTAGGGGGGAAAAAATAATCGAATTCAAACAAGACTCGATCGATTTCTATTCGAAAAATCGACAGTGTTAGTAAGTCAATCGATACGTATCGGTGATGTGTAGTAGTCGAAGAATAAGTCACATATCAAGTTCGGCAATGTCGATATCGGTATGTAACAATAAAAGGTTGTACAGGCGGAACGACAATCAGTACGCAAACCGTAGACGGACAACCTTTAAGGTCGTTGCGCGGCGGCGATGTGGAACGAAACTTGAGAGATTGTACAAAACTTAATATGACATCTAATGATAGCGTGTCCTTCAGTCCATTGCATAATTTCGTATATGGCCAATACAAAAGGTAGAAACAACGCCGAGAGAATAAGTGATCCGAGCCACAATGAATCAGTGGGGTCGATTCACAACATCACTTTCGAACGATCCAAAAATCGGAAAATGGTCACCACAAGTACGCCGGCATATGAAGCATATCAATCTGTCCAGCTTATAGTAATGAAGAAAAACTTGAGCTGGGGGACGATATAGACAGTTCCACGAGTCCACAGCTGACACAACAATTCCTGGCAATTGTTGAGGCGACCGAAAAGCTAGCGTTTTCAGTCTGCGCAACGTGAATTCAGCATAGGTCATACACTTGATGCTGTTTTTCATTCGTTAAGATGTTTCTGACGATAAAACAACTCTAATGACTAACTCCATATACTTAGGAGACCGCGAGAGCGTCATCGCCCTACTGGTATTGCTTCTATGGTTGAGTGAGACGAAGGTAGTGGCACAGTAGGTAGTAGTGTCCAATGAATGAATAACGAGTTGAGATGACATCGTTCTGCACGAACACGATATCGTTTCCGATCAATCGGAAATGACATTCAAAATGCAATTCCTCGCATTAAAGCATAAAATCAGCCCTCGTTGGTATTAAACATTAGATTCGGTTGTTTAACACATTCCCCTTAAATGCGTGACGGGCACAGAAAACATTTCAGGAATCAATAATTATGAAAAATTTCCAAGACCGACTATCAATTAACCTTGACATAGTAGGAATAGATAAGTAGTAATTTTGTTCAGCAGTTTCACATTTTAAATATAGTATTTATCGAATAATAGTGATGCAATACAGTACAACGAAGTAATGCAAACAAATAGTACAACAATTGTGGTGGCTCAATAAATCGCATAGGCATACTTCAACAAAACACTCTAACACCGTTAACGAAAGCTCTAAGGCTCAACTTAACATCACTAATGTGCCGTCATTATTATTGACGCACATTATCGATGTTAGGTTGGCTCTTAAGGCTTTCGTTAACGGCGTTAGAGTGTTTTGTTGAGGATTGCCTATGCGATTTATTAAGCCAGCACAATTGTTTTACTATTTATGCTGCATTACTTTACTGTATTGCATTGCATCACTATTATTCAATAAATACTATATTTAGAACGTTGGAACTGCTTATCAGAAATTCTACTGATCTGTGAAAAATTTTACTAAGGAAAAAAACGAACTAGCAACTCAGTGGAAAGTACTTCCACTTATTGCTCCTGTCTCGTTTACACTGTATCAACTCGAACTTTGTTTCAAGTTGAATACATTCTAACCGCCCAAGTTTTAGTCACAGAGGTACCGCATGCTAGGTGAACGATACGACATAACTTATCGTTGATCGAAACGGGCTTTCTGGCCTTCACGGAGTGATATCGGCGTTAACTCAACGTGACGCTAACTTATAGCCAGATTGAGCATGGTTGAAAAAGTTAATGCTACGTGTTTCCAAACTATGAAGCATAGATTTCTTTAGCTAGTCCTTTTTTTGAGATCGAAGAACGCAAGAGTAACAGTAAGTAACTCAAAGCGTATTTTTGGGAAGGCGTTGTGATGAGAACTGAGTCAGATTTTTATTGCATAATGAGTGAAATTTTGAGAAAAAACGGAAGCAAAAATTTCTAGTTCATGCTATTAGACAGAGCGTAAACTTTTCCATATTCAGCACTGAACAGAGTTTGAGGGACAAACCCGGATCACGGCACTCTTCACCCCACAATTTAAACATTATCGAAGTAAAACTAAATTGTAACAGCGACCTAATGTGTCGAAAAGACGAGATTGACTTGCTCCAGTGCAGAAGAGATGGAATGTGAAGAAAGAGGTGAAAGTCAAAAGTGAAACAACCTCTTACTTGTGGATAAAGCAAAGCAAGGAGTTGTCATGATAGTCGTCCAGTAATTCAGAAAATACGCTAAACAGTAAAGGGGATATCTTCTCACGAGATGTCATGTTTTGCTCTGCAGAACATAGTTATTCCTTTTCCAGTAGAGTTCTATTCAATCTTAAGAGTGTTAGAGAAGTCTGTCAAAGATCGCCCATTATCTGAATTATTTTTGAAGAAGCAATAATGACACTAAAGAAAAATCAGGCGAAACCTGTGAAGGTTACTTTGTAAATGTCTACAAACTATCTCGCTACAGCGATATTATATGAAAATCATTCACTATTTCCAACCTCGTACTTCATACTCCTCCGTTGATGTATTCAGGATTGAGTGAAAAATGTGTGAAAACGCGATCAGAGGAGCAGGGTTAGGAGGAGGAGGAGGAGGAGGAGGTATTAGCTAAGCCGTGTGAGTCCACTGAACAAAGGAAAACACTTTGGATCGCCGCCATAGCCCGATACGCCAGCGAAGCTATCGGAACAGGATTTACCCCATTACAGTACCCACAAGAGTTACGCAGTGAAATGGAAATCGATGTCCATGTTATACTTCAACGAAAAAAAAGAGGAAAAAATAGATCGAGATTCATTGAATGAAGTAAAAGAGTAATAAAGAAAACAAGGTTGAAGATACATGCAATACCTGGCAGTCTCTAATAAAAGATAAAGAAGTGTTCAGAGCCAAAAGAAAAGGGTAACGATGGGTATGGAAATTTCAGACAACATAAAGACATCGAAAATGAGCAGTCAGATATTAGAGAAGATCGAAGAAGAGAAATCCAAGTGATACAAGAAATCCTATGACTCAGCAAGTTCAAGAAGTGTCTTTAGAACGACACAAGAAAAAAGATAGAAAAGAAAGTGGTTATGAAATGAGGATTGATGTAGAAGTATGAAGAGATGACCACTAGCATGCGCTACTGACCGTGACTTGATCGATAGGCGGTGACCGCGCAGCCCTTACTTAGTTGCTACCTACTGCACACAACCACCATAAGTAGGTAACCACATCACCGATATGGCAAAGGGACACTTTCGCTCGCAGATTTACGTCACATATGTCTACGACGTTCATGAGTCAATGAACCATGAACGGTGTTGAGAGCAATGACTATAACCTCCTGCCTCAATACCTCAATTCATTTCCGAGAAAAAAAGGGCCCTATTTCTCCAAAGTGATGAGTAATCATGTGAGAATGAAGAAAAACACATTTGTGCAGAACGGCCAGACATTGTCTTTTATCCTTGCTGCATAATTCAATAGCCAACAAGCATTTCGAATAATTTTATATTTGCTCACTTTTCATTTACCGCCAATTCTCGACAGTGTGGTATGAGATACGACCCGCAGAAATGCTTAGATGCAAGCAAAACTCAAAACCTCAGTTGGGCTACAAACCCGCGACTACGCTCTCCTTGGGCGCATGTGTTACACACTCATTAATGCCCCTACTGTGTCTTTGTAATAGTCATGATTTATGTTATTCAGATTATCCTTGTTGACGGATGATTGCTGATAATACATATAGTGTTAAAATATGGCTGAGAAGAAAGCGAGCAAGGGCGTCATAGTGAAGTGGGTAACCATTAAGTCCTGGTAAAGATAATCGCAACTTTGAAGCTCACATGAGGCTCCGAGTTTTGCTCGTATCAGGGCGTTTCTGCGGTTGTAATTCTGTATATGATCAAGCATTTAGCCGTAAAAAGTCAATTTTACATGGTAAGGTACTCGAAAAACATGAAAAAGATAGACCATGTATACAAGGACGAAATTCAAAAACTGATCCAAAAGGAAGGTTTTTTTTTATTAATTTTATAACGAGAGGAAGGAAGCACTGATTCTGAAATGTCGCTTAGTTCTCTTTAGAAGATACTAACATCACTGGCAGCTTATTTTTCTTCAAGTCCGCCAACACAAATAAATGATTGCTGGTAACGCTGAATCCATTTTCATTCTCTGAGATTCACGAAAAAAAATTGTGGCGATTAGGTCTACATTGGCATGATGATCTCCATTGATGAAGTATGAGTTCTGAAAAGCTCAGAATAATCGTTTCAATAATGCCAGGTTGGTTTACACACGCTCAGGTGTGATTCAGGAGCATTCGGTGGCCATCGACATTGTTTTAGTCTGATGTAACTCAGTTCAGTGTTCTTCGGAATGCCCCACCGTCAGTAATAGGAGTGATGAAAGCGGAGGCGCTTTTTTTTCATAGTATTTTTTCATTTATAATAAAATTCAACATTGTAGTGTGACGTTTCTATCAAGTTGATCTGCCTCTCTGCATTCAGTGTCGTCTTTTCAGACTGCGCTAACAAGCTGGGTAAGTCAGCTTAGTGAGTTCGAAGTCTGGAATATCACATATTCGAATCTACTAAAAGTATGGATAGTTAAATGATCTTGTGAATTATAATGCTCCTTCAAAAGAATCACAAACTGAAGAAAACTGGACTAAAAGCTGCTTGCATCAAGTGTCAATCCTACAAGAGAAAAGGATAAAATTGGTGCATGAAATGTACGTATACATACTATTTGATAAGTATTGATTAGATCCACGAAGGCGTTTTTCATTTCATTTTTACTAGGTTGGCAATTTAGTTTGTCGTGTCAAAATTTTTCTGGAAAAACAATCTTTAAACATTAGCAAAGAACATTGTAAATCAAAATGTCATCAGAAGCAGTAAGAATTAGCCAATTTTTTCTTATTTTTCTATGTTTCGACATAAAATTCTAGAGTTTTTGAAGCACATTAATCGGACAGGAGCTTTGTCATATCGTCGCTTTCACACAGCGTTTTCCTGCCAAGGAATTTTTGCAACAACCTGCAGATATGATAATCACTTTGGGCTAACGTTCCCATTCTAATTCTTCAATCTTTTGCAATGTCAGACGAGCAACATGTGGGCGAGCGTCGTCTTGCTACATAATAACGCCACTTCGGTGAAGCTGTCGTAGCCGATTTTGACGTATTGATGTCGCCTTACAAAACTTTTTGGACCATCCTTATGTAATTCACAGATCAACCGCATTGTTCAAGTGCTCTACATAGTTTGGTGTCACTTCGGTGGCAGAATGATCCAAGCAACTCATAGCAAGCAGACGTTGCAAATCTTAAGTTCTGAATAGATAATATATTCATAGTAATAATATATTCAAAAGTAAAGGAAAATTTCGTACTAGTTACAAAAAATAAAATGGTCTATATATCTAGAATCTCGAGAAAACGAGCATTCGAATGGCATAAAACACGATAAAAAAAGACCAAGAAATAAATTGTCGAAAAGTAAATAAAAATGAAAAAATAACTCAGTTGACAACTCGATATCAGTAGACTTGGTTTCTGGCTATCGTTGCTCATGAGTCTGCATGTTTAACTCTATTGTAGACCAGACTTCAACGGATTCCACCCTTCTGAAGATGAGAAGATGGGCATCTATATCGGAGTCACAGCAAAAAGTTATAACTACTATTGTCACGGATAAGCATTCGCGTGCCTCTTAGCAAGCATCACTCACTGGGTTATATCGACGATGTGACAGCGTCAAATAGATACGTTGCTAGTGTTCAGCCATATTATTCAATGAGTAACGTGGTTTCTAGGAATACAGTCGGCCCATGACAGTTGGTGGAGCATGAACGTAAGCGTGAATTCAGCTTAGTGAGGATATAAATTTTCTTTTAAATACCTTCTCTATCATTTCCTTTTCTATCGAACTATGCAGTATAAATCACTCTGTGGGCGAAGGCGATCAACTGTAGTGCACGAGCTTTATCAGTGATGGCGAGAGACACATGGATACGTGACGCCGGTATGAAATATGCTATCAAAAAAAGTATGGGAGAAGTTTTCTGAACTTGAGAGAGTGAGAAATGCTATGCCGAGGACATAACATTGACCAAACTGTCATGTGCGCCACAGGGCCAAATAGATGAGCTACGCGCGCTGAAATTCACCGATACTGTTGTATTACAACCCGTTAGTCACCATGTAGGTGAACCGTTTCTAGGTGGTGGAATGATAAACGTGGTCCAAATTCGAGGCTGTCACCCTCCCCCCTCCCCTCCCAAAATAGATGCCAGTTCAAGCAAAAGATCTATTTTTGTTGCTTCCGGTTTCAAAAACAGACTCTGGGAATATCAAGCCTGCATGTGCTCATATGCTTACGTATATGTGAATTGTTCTGCCATACGCCAATTCTAGCAAAACTTGCGAGCGATGAATATCAAAATTGCCTATGGTGGTCAACAGTTGCTTCCAATGTATAAATTCTTCGCCTATTTTGGTAAGGACTGGTGAACTATTCGTGCATGTAACCCACATCTTTGAAGGGGCACAGCGAGTTTCTCGTGGTTATGAATAATCCAGTATGAATAGAAATAACAAACATTCGTACGGCAGTACAACAGCAGAATTAGTAATATCGTTAGTATTCCTAGCACAGGAATAGAAGGCTTTAGTGGCTATTGAAGCATTCCGGAAAATTCTAGAAATCTAAGAAGGAACCGCGGAGAGCAATGTCTCATTATCACCAGTGATTTGACACAATATTCAAGATTGATATTTTGATGTGAGAGAGAGCAGTGGTAATTAATGCGAACTCTGTGCAGTTTGTAATCAGGTAGAATATCCAAGGAAAATTCTAAAGAAAACGGTGAGTGTGACTAATAGCTGTCTTGCTCCATTTTGGCTAAACTTGTTTTTTTTTTTCGACGCCTTATAGAGGTACTTGATCGATTGAGTTGCAATCAGTTGGACCGCTCCAAGCTCGGAAGAAGGAAAAACAGGCGGAACGTCAACTTGTATGAATAAAAAGTGTCATCAAAAGCTTCGTGCTTGCTGAACCAGGAAAACAATGAGTTATTGAACAAGGTCGTGCTAATTAAGAAGTCGGCTTTCGGTCAAAAAGTAATAGTAAATAATATGTAGAAAGCAGTAAAATAAGTGAGCCTAATACGCAAACGAGCATGCGATGTGATATCGTTAGATAGGACAAGTCCTGAGAGGCTAATAGAATTCGAAGCTATTCTAGATTGAGGCTTAGGTGACATCTGGACTTATTAAACACGCACATTAGCATCTGAATCCTGCATTAAGGATCCGATATGATGCGCCTCAAGAAGATTAGGTACTACGTCACTGGTGTGACTGAAACGAGAGGGCGCTGGTCATTTAACGCCATATATGGTACGATGAAAGGGTAGTTCTTTTCGGAACGGTGGAAAATCAGAGTCGCTGCTGGCCCGTCACAGGAGTTCCACCGTAAACACGATTCCTCTGAACAACTGGAAACCCGAATAGGGCGCATGCGAGTGAAAAAATATGGACCTGTACCGGCTTTAGAATCTTTGTCGTCTACGCCATCACATCAAGTTACGACGAAGGCGATGCAGTCATTTCATATAGGGACTTGAAAAGTTCCAGCAGAGAAGAGCACATCCCTGTGACTAAAAGCTAACGAAAATGATCAAAAGTCCATCACGATCACGAGAACCATCCATAACAGATCGCAACATATTAAGCCTCCACACAGTATTGCACGTGGTAGTCTCGTAATGGAGAGTATCATAACGAAAGAAGCAAAACCTTCGTGACCATGCTTAACTTACTCAGATTTTTATCCACAATTTTTTAGATGGTCGAACTATTCTCTTCTTTTCACATGATCAATCTGCTCTAAGGAGAGACACAAAGTCGAAATGATCAGAAACCAAGAAGCTGATTTAACAAGACCTTCAAATCAGGGCTTTAATAAAGAAGAGAGCTCGAAGGCCACCAAAAATGGTCTGTCTCCGAAAGCACTGACAAAAGCAGCTTCGCTGAAAAGGAATGAAATAACTATTTTTCAGCAGGGAAAATATTCCTACCCCAAGAATTATTATAGAATATCAATTACTACTTCGCTCCTTTAGAAAGTCACGTCTACTTGCTTCTTTATGAGGCCAATGAAGTTGGATTTTCAGTCCGAACAATTCTATACCTCGAACATTGAAATGTTGTCTTAGTGGGAAAGGAGCATAGCATAATCCAGGCAGAAGTAGACCTGAGCGTCACCTACTGCTAATCTTCATTAACATACTGGTTCGGCTTTCCTTGAATACACATTCGAACGCAACACTCTGAGTTGTAGGTGGGGCAGTAACAATGATGGCTCCTAGTATGTGCTCGGATCTGGGTCGATCCCCTAAGCTAACCAGGTATATTATCTTTAAAAGGCTGCACAATTAGGAACGAACATATTTGAGATCGATTCTCTCCTTTCAATTCACAAAGATTGAGGAGTGGTTAAAAGAAAATCTGAGAACGTCAACAGCGCCGTCATTTCAGGATTAAAAATAAATTGGATTCATTTGGATGCAACGATTCTCATAAACAAGAGACCGAAAATCCTAAAAACAACATTCGAAGGCAGAGTATATAGTAAACCTCCTAACGGAGCTTTGTTATCTTTTCCCGAATTACATGATAATTTAGGCAACGAAGATGGTCCATGACCTAGTTTGAGGAACTTAGACAGAAAATGGTCCAAGTGGCGAGGACGGCACCCAGCTGCCACCAACCTCAACAGTCAGTTCGATCACGGAGCATCATCCGAACGGTCGTTTGACTTCATCCGGACCACCTCACCTCAAATCGTAATCGATCCATTATTGCTCTCTTCACACAATCTCTTTGTCGTGTATCTAACTGCCCTAGTGTATGTATATTATAGGTTGTTTGATTCTACCATATTGCTTGGTTTTACCACATTGTTTGGTTCTACCACACTGTTTGGTTCTACTACGTTGTTTGGTACCACGCCATTGTTTGACTCCATCCTATTGTTTGGTATAATTCATATAAACCACTGAAGCTTCACAATACAGTATGAGTCCAGTAAACCTCCAAATATAATTTAGTGCAACGGTTACAAACCTTCGCTACAGAGTATGATGACTTTCGTGTGTGACAAATGCGATGAAATCAATTGAAGTGAAGAAGTGTTAAGATCTACGCGTGTAATTTTGGGTTGAGTAAAATGAAAGGAAAAGTCCTCAGTGAATGGATTATTAGCAGGACTGCGCTATTCTATAAGGATGGAGATCCACAAGGCAGTGACAACCAGCAACCGACTTGCGAGCTGTCTATCATTGATAAACTGCTCACTCAAGTAATCTTTGAGTGGTGTCAGTCTTTAGAAAAGGAGCTTACTACGATAAAGCATATCAATAAGCTGAGTGAGAATTATCAGAAATTCACAAGAATATAAGTAAGCGCTTTGTACTATTTTTGTCTGTATATGAAAGTATTCAACTAAATCCGGAGTGAAGCTGTGATTGAAGCCCTCTATAATACATAAGGATCCTTCATGACCTACACAACAATCACTTGGGAATTTCACCACTGTAAGAGGAAGAACATTGTCGAGGTTTTCTTAACAAAAGAGTTTGGCAAAATGATACCATTTCATCCCACTTTTTAACACCTTCTTTCAGAAAGCGTTGTGCGAAGATTAAATTTTGATTGAGATAACACAATACCGAAAATCCATGATGGACAAATACAGATTAATGCTTTGTTGATAGTTCTCAATAATAATGCCTTCAATAATTTGTAAGCATTAGCCAGGAGCGACGCCATGCTGGTCAGTATTGAGCGCCTGTAGAACATTCAATTTTTGATTAATTCCAAGGATATTACGTGGTACAATACGGATTTGTTCCTAATAGTCCTTCATAGTTAACGGCATAACTAATTCTGGATGCCACATCTATGTGTATCTGGCACAGGTTGTTCACATTATGCAAGGCGTAGCTCTGGAGCTGAGCGCGTAGAACTGATTGACGTAAGAAGTTTACAAGAGCAATGGCAATACAGTAGCGAGGACAAGGATATCATCTTCTTGAAGAACTTTGCCAATGCTGCTATTATCTCTTTCTTGATATGCGGTCGGAAACCTAGGAGATGCGCTGGAGCTATAAGAAAAGGTCATTCAATTCACCTGCTGCTCGCGCAGTTGAGAGATGATGATCGAAGTCACCCGCAACAGGCAAATGAGCCGCAGTTTTATTGTGCACCTCAAAGATCAGAGGTTGCAGATGTCGTCACTTATTCTCAGAGTTCCAAAACCACTAGCTCCATACGCTAATGAGGCTAAATGATGTGCGACAGACATGAGCTTTCCGATGAGTTCTTCAGGACATCAATCGCAGCCTCAACAGCTCCAACCTGGTTATACTTTTATAGAAAATCGTGTGACAAATATGCCCAGCGGGTACGTAGGAAAGAAAGAATCAGGCACTCTTGGATGTGACACGAATAAATGAAGAAATTACTGGCACTTGTTGGAGTTACTCGACATTTATGTGTTATAGGTGACCATTCCTATTCTGACTAATCAATCTGATGAAACTATCTAGGGCATTAGGGAAACTTGCGCATTTCCTTGAAGAAAGATAGAGATCATCGCACTTTTCACACAAGATTCTCCATTTTTATCGCCATTGATGAAATTATAGGTGCCTTATGAGGTCTCATCTACTCTACAGAAAATGATTTTCCCTAAACGCTATTCAGATCGGCGCCTAAGCATTGCTCACTTGACGGATTACCAACTTTTAGCAGAATTGAAATACAGGATACAGTAAGCACAATGCAAGCACGTACACGTGCATTGCATGAATATGCTTTTGTAAATATAGAAATCAAAGACATTCAACGCTTTATGGGCAGTGTATTCAAAAGCAGTATCCGTCAGCGCCTAAGACAGTCGAGCACTATTTATCCCAACACAACATCCACATTCGTTAGCAGGGACTCAATCAAATAAATAAGGAATTGACAGGAGATGCTTTATACGAGAGAGATCCGTACCATGGCAAGAATCACAATATAAAAACCATGCAAAAGCTCAAATATACATTGGTAACATGAATAAATGTTGTTTTTTTGTAGAAAAATTTTTTAACTCTAAAAATAGTTAGGGAAAAGAGTGGTAAACAGGTGAGATAATAGACCTCATTGGTCACAGAAGAACGAAGTCTTTATGACTGATTATGGTTACCTGGTAACATAGGTATATATGTTAGATACATATGTGCTGGTAAGTCAAATCACAGGTGAAATAAGCAACATGTGCGAACAGATTAGTTGAGAGTCTTCGAGACCTAGTGGTCTAGGTAAATAGCTGAGGAGCGAAGCTACGGCTAGGTCAGGGTGTAATTTGAAGGCGTCTCGATACACTAAGCTTGCCCTAGATTTCTTTATGTTATAAACGAATTGCTAACAAAGCGATTTCCTACAGAGAAGGTCAAACGAAGGAAGTTTATCCAGAAATAAGTAGAATGATGTGTTTAAGAAAGGATGTTCTTTGAATCGTTCAAGAAATAAATTCTTAGAAAAATGCATCTACTGAAAATAGAACGTTATGGAAAGCGGTCACTTGAATACCGACGCAAACAGTGCTTCTGCTTAAAGTACGATATGCTCTCAAATGTTACCTTTAAGCAAAAAGCGTATTTCTTTGATTGTAATCGGATTCCGATGTGCGTTCTTCTTTGCATATTCTAGTGCAGTGTGGCCGGTTGCGTTTGTCAGTGACAAATTTATTCCTGCCTAAAGAGTAGTTGATCACGGCTCAAAAAACACGCTGACAGACGAAATCTCTAGTGCTAAGTATTCTCTAATAAACAAATTCGCATTAGCTCTTAGGGAGTCTAATTGTGACAGCATTTGACTAGCTAATTAATCGTTGTAAAAAGTCACAGAACAGGAAATGTTGAATGAAACTCACATGTAGCAGGAATCGAACAACTTGCGCTCTACCGTAACCGGCCGCTTCATGAAGTGCACTCCCAAAGGCTGTGATACGATTTACATCCCATCCGTTTTCCACCAATAGACATACAATCTAAATTCCATCCTCTTTTTTAGCATATGATGCCGACGCAGCTCGTCCTACTGAATTTCGTATCAAGATTTTCTTATCAACAACACATTATAAACAGAGGATCGTCACGCGTATTCTTTGTAGACTTGCTGTACAAGATGTGAAAATCGTACTAGTCTTTTCTGATCTGTGCTATGTTGAAAAATCTAGCTTACGTGAGTATGACCGTTTCGTGCCGCTAAATGTAAGGCAGATGCCTTGTGACTTTCTCCTGCGTGTTGGAGAAGTGAGACTTTGTCGACGGCTCTTAGCATGTACTCAACCATCTGTCAAAAAAATTTGAAGCGAAACTGAACATTTATCGAGCATCAAAGTGGAAGGTATTGATTAACGCAAAAGTAGAAACGTCAATCGTAAAGATTTGAGTTATTGTCCAAAGAAACGACTAATCATAGAAAGTTTGAGCATCTTTTACTGTATTATTTCAAAGTGCTTGAAATGCAACTGATCAAAAGAAAAGCGAAGAGACCATCATGTAACTATCGTTCGATGAAGAACATATATGAGGAAATAATCGTTTGGTGCCTTAGGAGATTATCAAACAGTGTTTTCTATAAAATCTATTTGGCTTATAGATTTCCTAAGGAAAAGAAAGTAATAACAGAAATGTCAACAAAGCTATGAAACCATTTGAGGTTGTGAACTTTTGTCATATCTCAGCATTCCTGAGTTGCAATCAACGTCATGCCTTGCCATGATAGGAAAATAGGTATGAAGTAGAAGCGAAAAGAGCGTCAGTAATGTCGTTTTAGGTGAGACAGCTTCCAGAGTGTGAAAATCAGTAGAGAAAAGTCTAACTCCAAAACCGACTTTTATAGAATTTCGGTATGGATATTCAAGGTCTTGTCCTTTGTTAAATCTAAACAACGCCTTTGCCAATCTGTGTTATGTCCAACGTTTCCGTATTTTCGACTTTCCGAGAGCAATGACGGTCCGATCGAAGTGAATACAGTATTTTGATAAGCGTGGAAAGACTTTGTCAAAAAAGTGGGTTACCTTCTTGGAAGTTCCAAAAAACTTTGAAACAAACTGCATTAGCTCTCTAATTCAAGTAAATATTGACATGTTGGAAGCATTATGAAGGACCTTTTGCTTGCCAAATTCGCATGCAACATCGAACGGTGTCTTGCCGGCGTTGTCCACACAGAACACATCCGCCTGATGCAGCATCAACAACTCGAACTAAAATCGGAATACTTGTAGCAAGTGTTAATGAATCGCGCGAAATATGATACATATCGTTGAACTTGAAGCTATTCAGATTTACGAGTACTATTAGTTCTGAACTCCAAACTCAATTTCTTCTGAGAAATGTGATATCAACGACTGAGCAGTCGTCAATCATGTGAGATAACGTGTTATAGAGGAAAACGAAATAAACTGAAGAACACAAATTGCTATGTAAGAAAATGGATCTCACAGTCTGCTTTTATATTATACGATTGAGTTTCTTCGAAAGTGGTGACTCAAAACGTAATGTACAGCTTTTAGTGTGCTGTTCGTTTTACAAAAGCGCCTGATATTTCATAGGATTTTGTCACTTTAGCAATGGCAGTGTTTAGAGACTCAACCATGCTGTGTACACAGTGCAGTGGTTAAGCCATACACCTGCAAAAAAGTCTAATGTACTTTTCGTAGGTGTAACGTTATTAAGCCACGTGTTATTTGCACAATACAATGTGTCAATATTTACTTGAAATCGGAGTGTGAAAAGGAAGAAGGCCGCTAATTCTATAGTGATTTCGCTGCAACGCTGATTTTTGTATGCTTCGAATTAGTCTGTGAATTATCTTTTTTTCGTTTCAAATGCCGGCAATAGAAATGGACTAGTCAAAGAATTGATGTCAAGACAACGCTACTGCCGTCTTATTACTATGTATTTCTGATATATTTACAATCAAACATCAATCGATAATAACAATGCATCATTTACGTTCTTTGAAGCGTAACTTAATGAAGAACACAAAACGAGTTCAAACAAAGGATAAAAAAGATAAAAGCTTGTAATTCTCAATGAAATGACAGTGTCCGTTAAGTAAAAGACATACCGCATCAATTCTTCCTTCCTTGCAAGCCAAATGACAGGCGGAATTTCCGTGGATATCCACGCAATCCAGATTCGCTCCTGCACTTAACAGCACTCTCACCACGTCTAGTGAGTCTTGCTCCATCGAATAGTGTAGAGCCGTTCGGCCTTTGAATTCAGATTATACGGCAGTAAAATCGCTTCATTATGTTGTTAAATAAGATCAGCAGTAAACAGAGTGTTAGTAACGTAATTGGTTAATGTAGAGAAATTAGACTTGCGTGATTACAGATAAGTGTAAATATCTTTTGTTTCTACAAATCGAAAGCCTACAGCTTCCGTTTCATCTAGAGGAAAATTTACCTAACACTTCTCTGCGCTACTTTGAAAAAAAGAAGTAAATTCATGAACCTTGCACTATTATATGAGCCAACTTGTTATGTGGTTTGGTAAGGGCTCTTGTAGAGCCCGATACACGTGTTTCGTCCTTACAACTCGTCAGTCGGGCAGAACTCGTCGTCTTTCGATATTTTTATAGTCAGTTCTCTCGGGAGCTCTGCTCCCTTACAGAGAGTCATCGAAGACGAACATTTTATACTCTATGTCAAATAAGGGTATAATATGATAAAAATACCAGCCAAAGAGCAGTCGAGTGCGCAAACACTCTTTATGAGGTAAAAATTTTGCTTGACACAGAGTGTAAAACGTTCGTCTCCGATGACTTCCGTAAGGGAGGAGAGCTGCCGAGAGAACTGACTATAAAATATCGAAAGACACGGGTTCTGCCCGACTGACGAGTCTGTAAGGACGAAACACGTGTATCGGGCTGTACAAGAGCCCTTACCATACTACATGACAGTTGACTCAAATAATAATGAAAGGATCTATTGAAATTTGAGCGTGGTCTCAATAATGCACTCGAAATAAAGGTATAATGTGATAAAATTATGAAGTTTTCTCACATTTCACATTGTTGTATCTTGATCTAATCTTTGCCAATTAAATTCCAGGCGGAAAAATTTGTTAGAAAACAGGTGCCTTTATTCACTTTAGCCATCTTACCTTTTTCATCTTCTTCGTCGATCCACACTGACTCTTTATCCAAAAGGCTTTTTGCCATTACAGCATTGCTCATCTGTACGGCTCGGTGAAGTACTGTCCCACTGAAGATTTAACTCAATAGAAGCTTCTGACCAATAAGTTATTCAAGTGTTGAACTCTTAGAAAAACATTTGATAATTATTATTTGAGCCAACATGTCGTATGGCCTGTTATGGGTTCCCATATAGCCCGATAAACGTATTTCGCCCTTGGCAGCCTCGTCATTCGGTCAGGCCCTTCGTCTTTACCTAGTCCTCTCGGGCTGCTCCACTCCCTTACATGGTATAGGCATTGACGAACGATTTAGCCATGCCGTCAAGGGAAAAAAATCCCTAGATCGGCAGTGTTGTACACTCGATTACTCGTGGTTGGTATTTCTTACATATTATACCGTTTGTTTCGAGTGTTTTTTCAAGACCACGCTCATTATTCAATATATCTGATAACCATTATTTTAAGAAAGAAGCAATAATTACCAGTTGCATTGAATATTGAGCGTGGCCTTCAGAAAACACTCAAAACAAACGGTATCTTATAGAAACATTTTCAATAAGAAGATTACAAACTCACGTCTCGTTTTCATGTACATTTGATCGCTTTTGAATTGTAAGCAAATCTAAATACAATGAAAAAGATTGGTCTGTTTATTTGGTTAAAAATCAATAAATAATAGCAAAATTCCTGTTTTTCGAATGAAATGTGAAATGGAATTCATCACGTGTAACTAAAAGTAACAAATATCTGCTTGTAGAATAATTCGATCACAATGGCTGATTCATTCACTTCGGAAAAAGCTTGCAGGATGTGGAAGTGCATAGTACTTCTAATGAGCTCTTCAGCAATGAAAATGTCATAGGTAGATCAACTGGCTGTTTCTGATGGCATCAGAAGTGTAGCGTAAAAAGAATGTATGGGTAAAACAGCCGACATTCCATCGGTCAGACTTGATTGATGGAAACCGTTCTGCCGACAAACTGCGCACACGTCGATGCCCTCTTTGACAGCTACTCGTCAACGTATTCGGTTTCAATATAACAAGAAGCTATAGGAAATTTGTTGCAAATGAGCGAGCTGTTTCAGTTGAATGGAGTTACGTACTCGTGAGAAGCCCAAATGAAGGATAATTTCTCATGACGAGAAGAACTTTTTTATGAATTGCGATCGAGCTAAAGAGCTCATCATTCCTTTCTATGATTACTTAAAATATTACATCAACTATGACCCTGCATAAAATAAAGATTGCTCCTAATACATCATTATTTTGTCAGCTCCAACTAAGTTTTACTATTCTCTTTCCCCTCTCGCTCGCTTCTTAATAGTTGTTACATTGAAAAACTATGTTTATGTAACCTACCAGATATGCTTGACGAAAAGCGGCGTAGGATCTTTCTTCCAGACATCGCCAACTTAGAATTTCATCATCTCCTAAAAGAGATTAAGGCTAGATGAAAGGCTATACAGCATAAAGTCGATTTGAGGTTCTACAGAAGATTGTGCGTATAAGTACAAAGCACTGGAACATTTTTCCGTCTTCTGAACTACTTAAGTCACAATCAGTTTGCGACGCGAAAAGAGCAGCCATCACTTCAAATGACGATAAACGAGTCCGGTACAGCCCAGAGTCACAAATGGACGTCAATCCAGTTGTGTAAATCGTTGCCTTCAACATATGCTGTTGGTAAGAAACCTGCTTTGCGTATTATCTAGGAAGTAGGAAAGTAACATATTTCTTTAGGAGAAGTTTCTGTAAAGCTCAGCTGCTCAATAGTCACATTGACGAATAATGAATAGCTATAGTCAGTCAATGACAACAAAGAATCACTAACTATAGCTAGCATAGCCATAATTTCCAATGGAATCAATGGATAGTGATAAAATCCAAAAATAGAAACTTTTAGACCAATCGAGATATTATACAGCAATCAAAGAGAAGCAACGACAAAAAATATCTGAACATGAACAATTTAGAATCCTAAGTGTATTCCAAGGATTGTAGTGAAGTGTAGTCGTCACTGCTGCATATTATTCAAGTACTCATCTAAAGAACTTGGAGCCGGATTGTCCGGATGTTGACTACTTGACAGGATATGGTGCACGCTAGTCAGCACGATTACAGGTAGTTGCGTCTCAATCATACCTCATAACCGTGAATCTAATGAAACTTCATCAACGGTTATTGTAATATAAGAAAAGAAGAGTCTGAAAAAGATAAGAAGGATCTGAAAGCGTCAAAAATTTGCCGTTTATTGATTATGGCGAACTAATTCAAAAACTGTCTTCCCATGAACCTCGGTGTTGATAATTATTATGAGTTCTAAAGATTTAGCTAATGCGAGGTTGGTAATATTGGTATTTGTAGCAGCTTGATAGCTGACATTTTGGCTACTCTGCCATCGTTAGAGCTTGAACCTACGTCATAGCAGATTATTCATATGATTCGGTGGATTATCGATGCGTTTTGAACCTTCTCAAATCAAGTCAAAAGATAAATTAGAGAAGAACCATGTTTAGCGTCAGAGTGGCACACCTGTTCTTAAGGTTAAATTTTGGATTTTTAGAGTTTATTCAAAGTGTTTTGAGAATTCGCGCTATAATGTTTTTGATTTCGGCAAGGATAGTGACAGTCTCAAAATCGTTCATGTTGTGTCTTTGTGCCCTCTGTGTCCTATGTATACCTAGAGGTATAGCTTCTTGAACTTCAAAAGTACCATCTGGATGTCCGCGGACATCCATTAGAGAGGGGCAGCCAGTTGACGGTTCAGAGTGTTAGGTAAGAACTCAATAACTACCACAGATTTTCCAAGACCACTTCTTTTGAGACACTTCTCAATAGTGTTACTAATTTTATTTGATAGAAAGCTTGGGAAAATCTTATTTAGATAGGAATCTGCCAACTTCTTGATCACGGACAGTTTTTAAGATAGCCAAGTGATTGAAACTTATCAGTTTTTTTATCAAATTTTCTTTTGATTTCAATGTCAAGGTGAGTACGATGCGTTCAAATGTGATATTAAAAAGGTAACGTGACGAGAAACTGAAAGAAAGGTAATCACAAATGACATTCTACATTCATTGAAGATAAAATTCACCTTCTTTAAGAATGAGTAATATAAATCATACATAGGTGGGAAAGCCCCCATTTGTCTTCAGTGCATATAAGAATAACGCAATAGGTTTTTTTCCATAAGGGATTCGGAAGGCGTCGTATTTTTCTTCCACAGTCTTCGTGAAGAAGTCTGACCATTGGGTCTGACACTTTTCTACGCATTTAACACTGCTTGTGATTCAGTCGGCAAATGCTGTTATTTATCAGATCACGTTTCTGATCCGCCTGATTTCCGATATTTTCGCTTATTCAGTAACAAGGCTGTCCCATGACAAATGAAATCGAAACATTAGATTTCCTCTCTTGCACAATACAAAATACACGTAGCACCGCCTTCGAGGTAAACCGTTCTGAATGGTTTTTTGCTCTGTTTGATATGTATAGAAGTCTACGCTGCAAAGTTAGTAAAAAAATTCACAAGTTGGAAATGTGGCTTTATTATGGACGTTAGCTATCTTCTTAGCTTCCATGGACACTTTTATCTCGACTGGATCAAAGGCTTTTTTAAATAGGAGGGAGCTAGATGAAGCTGTGTGGCGCACTCTAGCGGTACCTCCTCAAGTTTTACGTATATGGCCTACTACATTGGACTGTTTTAGAAACTTTATGGCCCACCGTACTGAACTCTTTCAGAAACTTTCTTGCTCACATACCTCTTTCTCCAATTTTCACAGTGAATTAATCGAGATGGAAGTTCTCGGATAAAAAACAACAGTCAATCATTATCAAATTCATATGCTTTTTCGTTTTTGCGCAACAACACGGAACGTTGCCTTTTAATGACTGAGGATATTGCAATCTGATAGATAAGCGTAAGAAGTCGCGCCAGTGTTTTGCCGAAGATTGGTGCTAGGTTCGTCAGATGTTCAGATCTAATTCAATCTTGACCATGTGTTGGCAGCTTGTCATCGATGGATTCTCATTCTGGGGTTCGGATAATAGATGAAACGTCCAAAGTGCAGATCACATTCTTCCACCCAATATTAACGTAAAGAAGTATTACTTTCGAACCTACGGAAGTTGTGAACGATCCTATAGCAACAATCTGAGTGCAAAACTGTCAAAGGGTAATTCTTTTGTTCAATATTACGTAAAGTGACGGCAGACTTTGAATTTGCTTTTCTGAACTCCTAAAGCTCCAAACAGTGCCTCTGCCTCACACCACCAAGGTTAACGTTTACTTTTCTTTTTTTCTTATTTTTGGCTTTTTAATCATTGAGGTGGAGGGCGACGTGGCCGAGTTATTGTGATGCTCGTCGCGGCGCGCGTGGAGTTGAATTCCACCCTGCTCTTGAACATTCTTAACAAGAACGCCTTATGGAATACCACAGCTAGGCTACCGTCGGATTGCAATGTAGACATGCTCGACCAGTATTCTACGTCATTTAAGGAGAAGACGAAAAACGAATCGATTGCTAGAAGTATTGGAATCGCACAACAGAAAAAATTGTGATGATGGGTCCTGTAAATAGAAACAAAAAAAAAAATCACTAAGTTTAGGGTGCTGGATAAAGTGATCGTACTGTTTATCAATGTTGTCGATAACAATAACTCCTCAAAAGCTGAGTTATGATTTCAACAAATTCCGAATGGCGATGTTTTCGAATTATATTCTCAGAATTTTGTGAGTGTCCAACTCTCTGCAGAAAATCATTGTTTTGTGTAAGTACTGGTTAAGTCCTTGTAAATAGTACTTTTGATAAATCAGAGATCAGATGTGCAAGATCTTCGAAAGGTCACAATGTTGCCTATTTCATACCTCCAACGAAAGACTTCTACATTTGTCGTTGGAAGGGGCTTAACGATATTGTGAGAAGTTATGTAGTTTTAAAGACTGATCATGATGAACAATGATAGCCAAGTTTTCTTACTTCTTTTCGTTCTAGTCCATGAAAGGTTCTTCAGTTGTTTTTCGCAGAAAAATCCTCATATTAGACTCGCCAATAAAAAAACATGGAGTTTTCTGCCAAATTTTTTCAAGGTGCTCTCGACGTCATCTTCTTTATAGCTGAGTTTTAAACTCCAAAGAACAAAGCTTGTTGATAAGAGTATTTGGTCACATCTTTTCAACCACAAACACTCCGGCTAGTTGCAGAAAACACTCGATATCCATGTTCATAACCGTAGCGGCAAGAAAGCCAATGCCGCTTCAACGTTGGGCATATCGTGAAAGTGTTATTATCCAGTGTTGTTCAATAGGTAGTATTTCCGTATTTTTTCCAGTTCAATGATGGCGTTGTTCGTTTTTACCCTATGTCGTCAGGTACTCAATTTATGATTAAGATTTCAGTGTGCGTGACATGCAAGCAATCTTCGCTGCCTTGGTCAGTCCGGATTAGAATAGCTTGGAATGATCCTGTGATTAACACCCTTTCGTCACCGTCCTACGTTTCCAGAATCTGAAATATGGGGTCCACTTTTTGACTGTTTCCGACGACTAACACTCAGTGCTGACTTGTCGGGCTCTCCGTTTTTTCCATATTGTTCTCCCCGTTATATGATTACAGGTTTTTTGTTGTTGGAAAAAAAGACTAAAATAAAGAACAGAAGAATAAGATGGGCACATATGATACAGCGCATATACGACTTTACATGCCGTTTGATAACATTTCATATCACCCTGCTAGCTAACCGGTTGGGCAGCCTCACTGAAGCACATCCAAGGACCTCAACTCGGAGCGAGTATTACTGTGCAAAATAAAAACATCAGTTTCTTCTGATCTTTAGCCACAATAGTAAAGGTCATAAAGCTTTCTCAAGATGAAGGCATAATATTAAGGGCTTACAAATGATTTTATGGACTTTTTCCTATGAAGCACACCTGACTAACAGTAAAGCTATCAAAACAGGAATTTGCCCGATAGAATACGCTGACATCTGTGGCTCATTTTTGATGATAACTCAGCATGAAAATAACATCTTACAAAAAATCAGTACACCAGTACCTTAAGGTAACGAAGGAAATTATTTCTCGACGATTTCTTAACGTCGTGACCTCCCATTTCCCATGCTATGGATAATCCATGAACATGTGTTGAAGGATTTTGTGATTCTCCCATCAATTTTGTGTCATCCACTGTCATTGAAGTCCTACTAAACTAGTCACATATAACTTCCTTCAATAATACGATGTGAAAAAGTTCGCCCAGAGATCAACATTATAAATAGAAATAAAGAAAAAATTAAAGGCTCGAAAAAATACGGGTACTTTAGGGACGATCAACTTCCAATTAGAGCAATTGCGAAAGCGTGCATTGATTTCAATGCATGTGAACAGCATTTTAACATTGGGCAGTGATTGAACAGTACAGATTTTATAGAATCTGTTTTATTCAACATGCTGCTGCTGTTTGAGTTTGTTGTACTTTCACTGAAACCTAATCAACAACCTTTTCAGTTTACTTTAAAATTCTTGCATTCAGAAGAGCAAAAATAAATTAGAGTTTCACAAAAATGATTCGCACTTTTAGAGGCTGCGTAATGCATAGTCATTTCTTTGAGACTGTCTAGTCAATGAGCTCTCAAGTGCACCAATTATTGGAGAAGTTTTTGGTAGCTCTTGAAAAACTAGATATAACTCCAAGATTGAAGCCGTTCCCAATTGTGTAGCCACTTCTTTATGAAGGACTATTTTAAATACACGGAACAAGAGCAGAAATAAAGGAAGTCATATGACCTGAAGGAAACGAAGAAAAGACAAGAAATGTTTAGGAAGTTACTCCTTATGCTGCGCGTAGCAAATCGGTAAAAGTAATCACTTTTTTTTTAAAAAAATTTAAAATGCCATTGTATAAAGAACATGATGACGGTAGTGCTCAAAGAAAGCGCATGATCAATTTCCTTGTTCACCAAAGAAGAATAGATTTGCATGTTACTTATTTACACCCACTTGATGACGTAACTTTGTGCATTTCCTTAATAGCACCTTTTTTTGATCGGCCATTGAAGCGCCGTTACAAACTAATTAACTCGAAACCGGCAACACCCTGATTATTTTGATGGTGTCTTACGTTGCTTAATTTGAACTTTTGGGTTGTCAATGGAGCATTTAAGTAGACTAGGAAGACGAAAAATAAAACTGGTAGATTCGTGCGAAAAATACTCGGAAAAACTGACAAAGTATTGCAAATACACCTTTGTAAAGGAAAATAAAGAGGAGCATCGAGGCAAATACAAAAATCTTGGTGAGAAAACAAACAAGAAAAAAAATCATGTTAATTATGACAATGGCGGTGATAACAAGTACAGAGCAGCATAAAACTCAAGAAGTGATGAAATCGGCAATTTCAGAAATCAAAATATGTGATTAAACCGTTAGTGAAGGTGTTACGCCGATGGTAGTGATGAATTCAGGTACGCGTATGTTTACGTGTGGACTGGCGCCGATCGTCGAATCGTCGGTATTGTGCTCGTCAAGGCAAACGCCACTTCCTTCACCTACCTTTTCACCACTCGAACAACCACTCCAGAGACAATGCCAGTAGTATCTCCACTTATAGAAGACCTTTCAATCCTTTTTAATTCCAAGCCAGTTCTTTCTGAATTGCTCACAGGAAAATAGTGTAAAAATAATCTCGTAGAGAAACTTATTAATACTTTATCGATAAACTATGTAAGCCACATAAAACTCTCAGATAAGATACTAGATGGGTCGAGAACGAGCATCAGAAGAGAAGGACTACTGGGAAATGTCAGACATTCAGTGTGGATTACGTTGAGGTGGTATACGGGTATAAGGATCAGGTTCCCCGCCTCTGTGTCAACTTCACAGCGCTAATCGTAACAAGACCGGGCGCACTTTGATATCAGAAGCAGGGCTTAGCTAGCACATAACGTGATGGATATAATGTGAAGCAAACAAACTCCTCGTATGATGAACAGATTAGTGATTGCTGCTGCACTTCCGTGTAAATCCTGATTTCGGTGATTAGAGTGACTTCATCAATCGAAAAGTAAGCAACAACTTTGACAAATTAAAAAGCGATCTACCGCTAGGATAGGTGCAGACAAGGCGGAACTTATAGCCGTAATTCATTAATGCTTGTCGGAAATCGAAATTGAATTTTACACTTGTGAAATCACACACCAAAGCACCTTTACAAACACGTGCAGAATTGGGATCGTTTTTGTGAAGTAGCCATACAGTGTAAGACATTAGCCTACATTCAACTCAAACTATTCCGTTTCATTCCACACCAACAGTAACGAGCAGATAGAAGCATCACAAAGCATGTTGTATGGATTAATAGAGCATACCTCAACGACCACATGAAAGCAACAAACAAACAAAGCGAGATCGTTGTGATGTTGACAGCAATTGTTTGTTGAGAGCCACTGGTTCGACCGGATCAAAACGGTTAGAGGTGTGAAATATTTGATATACAGAGATTTCTACCACTAATATAGATGGAATTATTGATCTAGATGTCTTAAGAGCGAGGATTTAAAATTAAAAAGTAATTCACAACGATCAAGTATCATCGCTAGATTGAAATATTATCCGAAGCTACGAATTGTGATGTGTAATCCGACCAAAACTCGTCATTTAAGATACATTCTTCACTACTTGAAGCAATTTTGCGTTGGTTGGCAGATAGTATTAATCTCTGAGCATTAAGAACGGCCATGAGGGTTTTAAATACGATTTTACATGGCTTGCGAGTTTAAAATAGATATGCTCATTTACGAGGCATATATTCATACAAAATGCAAAAAGTTAATTCTTCACATATATGCCCACATATGGATACACTTAATGAGAAGAGGTGATAAGTCGGATTAAGGGGAAAGTAAAAGAAACGAAAATAAGCAGAAAGTTTTACGATACAGTCGTAATTAAACTTCTAGTTGAAATACTGTTTGACTGAGCAGCAATTTGAATAAATGCATGAGAAACAGATGCGATAGATACAAACCTGATCATACACCTAGACATCCTTTCCTTACACACGTAAGCTCAAGTACTTCTTTGAATCATTTCGTTGACTTTCAACCGTTCCGTTCATAGAAGCGATTACGCTTGCGCTTTCAGCGGTTTTTTAGCTGTCTACTTCTCTCACCATTTATATATATTAAAGCTTTTCTAGAGTTTTTTTTCTGTTATAGAATTCAGAGGTAGCCCCACTAGAGCGTATGAAGGCGACATTTTCTACGATTAATCGACAACCTGACTGACAACTAATCGACTCGTGGTCTGATAAAAATTTCCATTAATGAGATGTTAAACAGTTTTTCTATATTTTGGTAATTAAAAACAATACTGTGTGAAATCAAAATAAAACTGATGTTTCAATATGAAATAGTGAGCAGTTTTTATTGGGATGCCAATAAGTTAGGAAAAATATAGACACAATGCACCCAAGAAGATAATGCAAAATGCTCACTATGTCCCACATTGAATTATCTTTCTGTTTTTCTTGTCAAAATCCAATTCATTCGCTCTTCTCTCAAAAGGGATATCATATAACAGCATTAGCCGATAATGTTGGAGTTTGGGCAAAGACTTTTGAAGCTGTTTCAATCATCTCATCACTCAAAGATGAAATGCGCTTTGAAGAGCTCAAACATTTAAAGAGGATCGCCCTTGGTCGTACGACGTACTCATGACGTGCGCCCTCACACATTGTCTTCAGTACACGGGAATAGTCGCTCTCTAGCCACAATGTATCAAACGAACGTTTTCAAGAAAATGGAATTAAATTAACTTGACAGTGACCTCTGGAAGACTTTTTTCCTATTCGCGTTTACGGTTTCGAGAACTTTCGTTGTTGTGAAACACATTTTGATATGATGTAGGATTTGGAAAGGTCCATTTCAACCTCTTTTGCTCTTTTGGTAAATGAGAAGCATTTTTTAGACTACCTAACTATTTTCGGAATACGGTCAAAAATGAAAGAAATAACTTCAGAGAACGAAGAGAGGTTAACTAAATCTTACTAATGAAATAAGACTTGTGGATCGTGGGCCAATGAAGAAACAAAATTGGGCAAATTCTTCCCATCCTATTAAAAAAGCTTATTACTCAGATCAAATTATCGGAAACTCGTTTTAAGAGTTACAACAGCTTTTTTCTGCCTTAAAAGCGATGTAAGATATACGCGAAGGTTAGTAGATGATGTATTAATGTGGTTTTGCGCTGATTAGTGCGACGCCTATTGTCAACATTTTACTGGTTTCCTTTACATCCGTGTAAATTATGATACTAATCGACGTGAACTTACAGCACGCATAGGCGTGGCGGTTTTTTTCTTTTTCCGTTAGCGCTTTTCGCTGATGAATTGATTGCTGTCTCTTATGTGCTAGTTCCGTTTCACATGAGAATTTCATGAAAGAAAACCTTAATATAGCCTGACTATGGGTTCAAAGTATGAAAGGACTGGTCTGTTTTTCCTATATAGCAAAATCACCAATTGATATTGCAGGTGACCTCATGTGCCGTGAGTGTGAATCCCTAAAAAATCTCCGAACAAAGCAAACAAGACAATCTTTAAACAAGCAGATGAAATATTGTAACCCAGTGCTTATGAACAGAAAGTTACCAGACAGAAGATGGAAGAGTTGGAGAAGTGAGCCTTAAAGCAAATTTGAAGGTTTATGAAATCACTAGATCAGTGGCATTGTTTCATGATAAAGTATTGTGACAACCTTAGCGTGATGATGAAGAGCTTTCGCGTTCCGGCCTAACAGCTTGGTTTATGTTGCTACGAGGTTATGAAAACAAGGACAAAAAATTTCATTTCAATTTCCTGGCTAAAATAGCACAATAATCTGGATAAGAAATCGTTCGTAGGCGAGATTATGATAATGTATCAATTCGATGCTGATTAGGGAGAAGTGTGATCGCAGGTGAAAGATATGGGCGACGTCTGACGTGCGAATACCTGTTTGTCACCCCATCGCTGAGCAGCGTAAATTCATCCCCGAATCGTAAATAATCCGACGGTAGCTCATGCCGACTACATCGTCACCGTGTAATCCGCACAGTGATATTGTAGCGCAGCATATCCAAATTGTAATACTTTGTTCTCTTGACGGTAATATTAGAGAGGTGAACTAAGAAATAAGACAGGCCCGAATATGCAGTGATTGATGATACGTCACCTCATCTTGATATTCTAGGTGGACGAGGTCGACATAAGACTTTACGAATACCCCATCAACCTAATAGTTTAGCTTCTTCACAACCGACAGATGGAGCTGCTAGCTATTATCATTTTCATGAAACCTTGAGAGGAAGCTTACAAAACTGGAACAAAATACAATGGCGGCTTTTGACAGAATTTCTGAGCAGTTCTCCTCCAAAGTCGTCAAACACGGAGCGAAGAATGATGAACAAATCAAATGAATTTTGTTTTTTCTTGCGGTGGTATGATTTTTGAATATATACCCAGTGTTATAGAGTGATGTGCAAAACTTTAGCGCCAGACGGGACTAGAATCTGCACCTCACTCTTTCCAGGAATGCGCGCTCTATCGTTACACTACTGAAGCCAATTTTGCACATCGCTTGACGGCTGGCGGCTGACAGATAGGTGCGTTGTAACGTAGAAAGAGCGATGTGCAAAATGGGCGTCAGTAGTGTAACGGATAGAGCACGCATTCCTGGAAAGAGTGAGGTGCAGATTCTAGTCCCGTCTGGCGCTAAAGTTTTGCACATCTCTCTATAATACTGGGTATATGATAAACAAATTGTGAAGCGATAGAATAGTAGGATGTTGTCGGAGATGAATGCACTCCTTTGCCCTTCTTACTTAGGTGCTCTAGCATATCACTGACATACCAACTATTCGAAGACTTAAAGAACTCAACGGTGGTCACTTTACGATTACATTTAGTGCGCAAGGTAATGATTCTAACAAGTGTATAAGGCAGCATACTCCTCAAGTTATTGATCGACTAAACAAGGGGCTGGGAGTTGATTTCACGAAGATCGCTGTTGTTCCGAAACAACACGAGTTGCATGGCAGCATCTTCCTCTCTAATCTACAATGGAAATCTACTACCTCTGAGAGCCTTACTACGGCTGTCTTGAATTTCAAAAATCCACGCTAAGCACGAGTAATACTATTTCTGTGAATGACAGCTGCAAGTCAGCGAAACGATTGAAAGTAGCTCTGGAACCTCGAGAAAAGTCGACACTAGTTATATAGTCTTTGTATCTAATTGAATATTTGAAATATAAAACGCCGCAGTATAAATGCTAAGCAAAAATTAATAGAGTCGGTGATATTTAAGTAATACCGCTGCACCACTGCACAGAAATTAGAGTTTAGCTAACTTTCCTAAAAAGTTGCTGTGATAGCTTTCATCGCATCCACTGAAATAGTGCTATCTGCTGTTTCAACGCTAATACCTCATCCGTCACTTAGCACGTCAAATAACCATCCCACTTGGCTACAAAAGAAACCTAAGCCATTAGGGCCAGGTCAAAAAGAAGGAAAACCTCATAGTGAAGACAGCAGTATGTCAAACCTAGATGGTGATATATCCTCAGTACTACTCTTCATAACAAACGAAATAAGTGCCGCTATATGAAAATGATTGATTCAAAATTCGGCCTTTGAAGTCTGCCTTCTTGTGGTGTAGGGTCTTTTTAACAAAACAGAAAATTCAACCGAACAACAACACAATGTTATAAAAAATCAGTTCAATTGAGTCAACATGCCATGTGGTGTGTTAATGGGCTCTTGTACAGTCCGATACACGCGCTTCGGCCTTGCAGCCTCGTCAATCGGGCAGGCCCTTCGCCTTTAGCTAACTCTCTCGGGAGCCCCTAGTCCACCTATAAAGAGGGTAGGCGACGACGAACGATTCAGACAATTGCTGTCAAGTGAAAAATCACAAGATTGGCAATTATCGATACTCGGCAGACGAAGGCCGTGCCCGCTTGACGAGGCTGCAAAGCCGAAACACGTCTATCGGGCAGCACAAGAGCCCATTCATAGACCACACGACATGTTGGCCAATCACGAGATATATTAAAAACTGAGCGTGGTTTTAATAAATTACTCAAACTAAAAAGTTAAAACACGTGTATCGGTCTATTACAGCTCCTTTTTCACCACTGAGAAATAGGAGCATTTGAAGCGCGTATTATATGAGTGCACTGGCGTGATGTGAGTTAAATACATGTCACAGAGTTAGTCAACTTCCAATCTGCGCTCATAAAATCTACCTGCCATGCAGGTGTTGAAGTTTCAATGCTTGCGGTGATAATTCCATACGAAAGGAATTTGTGACAACTGATTTGCTTTGATGCAAAATTTAAATTCTCTAAAAAATCCAAATTCTTTTGAAGTGAAGCCAGAAATTGAGGAACATTTTCAATATTATGATTTATTTTTGAAAAAGTTGTACCATGATTACTACATTAATAGTAGAGGTCTACTTTCTTTATTCACAGAAATGATTATTTATTTTCTTGATATTTCAGAACAATTCATTTACGAAAAGAGCACACTAGTATGCCCATAGGAAGTGTTGTTGAAAGCAGAGTTTGCACTTATGTTGAATAAGCCAATCCCATAGCTGCCCTTCTCCCGCATGACGCACCGTTTACGTTTCAGATGAATGACCGTTCAATATTTTGCGCGCAGTTTTTCACTATCTTGATCTCTGTAAAGTGATGAACACACCCAAAGCAACTGAAGTCACGTGGGTAAAATTATCAGCTAAGTCATATTGACTTGTTGGGTTTTAATTTCTGATGTACAGTTCCATATTCTCTATATATGCTTTAGAAACTCTTATTTGGAGTGTTGCACTATTACACATCTATGTGAAGCTCATTTTATTCGCATTTTACTTTCTTTTTGTCAATCTGAATTCTAGTGCAAAATCTGTTAAAGGCAAGATTCGCAGGCTGTTCAACTATCTTAACTATTAAATATAAAAATAGCAATATCAACAAATCTACTTTCGCGTGCAGAGCGAACAACTTGAAGCATTAAGCAGGCTTACAGTGGAATAACTGCTAGCGAACATGATAGTATATTGTTGGCACATGTTGGACTCGCTAATTGTCCAGATATGAAATGAAAAGTAAAAAAACATATCTGTCTCTAACTTTTGGATTGGGAAATGCTAAATTGTCGACTGACTCAACAAATAAATGATGTATTGACAAGCATGATGGGAAATAAAATTGAGTTCACTTCCCATGATGGTCTACCGAGCACCAATACCTTGATAATCATGTTGCGCTGACAGCACATTAGTTTGAAAAGGAGAATTTCTTATTCTACGTGTTTTTTCTCAAGCACTGTCAGTGTGATTTCTCGTTTATGAAAATTACACACTTTCCACGGTCAGTTTTGCTGCTTAAAATTTTGGAGCACAAGCATTTATAGTTTGACTAACGCGCACGCAAAAGTTTGAAGAGTTCATTCTGTTCTTCTTCGTTACAAGGTTTGTTGCAAATAATCAGTGGCTTTATATTAAGATGGCAGCATATTCTGAATCAGCTGGGGTTTCATTTCACAATTTCGTAAGTTATCGGCTCATCATGAAAAGTCCTCCAAAAAGCATCTGTACACAACAATATACCACTTAGAGTGTTACATCTATAGATGTCTCACCTTTTTGTGAGCGCTATAAAATTTCACCACCGCAACCATCCGCGATCTCTTACATCGCTTGCACAGCGGCTTATGTACATTGTCCCATGATCACTTTCGCAATGTTCTTTTATTGAGCTTTTTTCTTCCAAACCGGGTCATTGCCGAAAGGCTGCTTATGATGGAAAACGTTCTAGTAGGTTGGGCAGACACTAGGATATAGGTCGCAGCACCATCGCTCATCATCTAAATGAAATGGGCTACTGGTAAGTGATGTCTTGATGGGCATCTGACGCACTGACCGACTGCCGCACATTGCAAATTCAGCACATTTTCGAGAAATTGTGTTGATACCACGGTATAGAGCTTTAGTTTTAGTCCATTGAATAAACGTCTCTTCTGCGTTCTGAAGCTGTATCTGATGGTGGAAATATTCCAAGGCTAAAACTAGCCGGAAAGTGATCTCATCAACTTCTTTGATTGCCATCCCCATTCTTTCTGTGAAGAAAGCATCCAGTCTTTGCCCAGTAATTGGTTGATGTCCTTGATTATGATAGTGATTTTATCGTTCATTAATCTATCTCTCCAAATAAATAGAAAGTAGTTTGACAAAATTGTCGCTGTAAGGAATAGATTGTGGGGCGATGCACACACAGTCTCTTTCTCTCTCTCTCTTTATATATATATATATATATATATATATATATATATATATATATCACCTGTATCACCTCTCGTCCCGTTGATCGTCCGAGTGACTCGAGCGGGTACCAGCAACTCTTCCATTTTTCCCTATCGCGTGCAAGAGTAGCCCAGTAGGTCCTCCTCGCTCTAGGAATTCGCTGAGCATCATATCTTTCTTCCATCGCTTTCGTGAAGAAATCGGACCAACGGGTCAGTGGCCTTCCTTTAGAGCGCTTGACGTCCCGAGGAATCCAGTCGGTAACGGCTCTCGTCCATCGGTTGTCGTTGAAGCGCATCACGTGTCCGGCCCACCTTATTTTCGATATCCTGGCGTGTAGAACGACGTCTCTGATTTTCGATCGTTGACGTAGGTCGGAACTTCGGATCCTTTGTCTCATTTGCGAAATACGGGATACTCATAGCATCGACCTTTCGACTGCGCGTTCGATAACTCCAAGTGATCTTTCATCCTGCTTACGTAGCGACCAGGTTTCTGCTGCATACGTTAGGGCAGGGATAATTGTCGAGTCGAAAAGGTGGGCACGGAGTCGGATGTTCTTTGTCCTCTTCACTACATCTTCGATGCTCTTAAACGTTCTCCAAGCCGCTCGTTTCCTCCTGCTCAACTCTGGGGTTAGGTCGTTCATCATATTGATTTCACTACCTAGATAGATGTAACTGGAGCATTCGGAAATTGTCGTTCTCATTCATTCTCTCTCTATATATATATACTTATAATGGGTGTGGAAAAAGCGTTGTCAATTCAGATTTTTTGGTTTTAGCATTCATATGCTATTTTTTACTTATGTGGATGATTTTTCTGAATTCCTTGTTCAGGTATGGTCCAGAACCTGTTTTGTTTACTTGTCTAATTTGAGTTGTGCTCACACATGGATCAGAAAAATCGGCGTTTCGCAATAATTGACTTGCACATGTTATTCGCATAGGTTTTTGCCGTAATCGTCCCGAGCGCGCGTCAAGCCGAACAATTCCAAAATCACCATAATCGACGCCAACTTTTCAAGGAAGGCACCAGAATTTTGTTGTAGCAAGAACCACAGGCCACAGTCCTTTTCCAACCTCTGTAACGATCTGCGCCGGCATTTACGCCACCGGAAAGAGGCCGTTGGTATTTATCAACAGAAAAGTCAGAACTAACGCTGTCAGCTGTCACCAGCAAGTCTTACGGGGCGTACAGGAGCCTTGAAGTACTCAACACTTTGGCGCCGATGGATTTACGCTTCAGTAGTACTGAGCTCTTGCGCATTCGACACACTTATCGATCGCCATCTGTTAGAAGCAATTTGCAGTTTTTTTTTCAAGCGTAAGAACAATTGGCCCTTGAATTCCTCCTATCTTAACCCAATAGATTGCTCCGTGTGGTCCATATTGGAGGATGGAGTCTCGATTACTCATTACACCAATGCACAACTGGAAATAAACAAGTAAATAAAGCAGAATCTAAACCGAAATGGAACAAGAATCAAATGAAGTCGTCATTAATTAGAAGAGAAGTATCATATCAATGCCAAAATTAACAAAATAAAAATTGACAGACTTTTTCGCACCCTGTATATGGAGGCGCCATGGCTAAACGTTGTGATGCTCTTTGCGACGCGCCAGCTAAATCCCACCCACAACACTTTCCTGCAGTCATCAACGAATGCTCTATGTAACGCCCATAACCAGGCTGTCTTCGAGATTGCAAGTAGACGTGCTCAACCAGCATTCTATGACGATCAAGAAGACGACAAACGAATTGAATGCTAGAGGTACTGAGATTCGCATAGTGAAAAAACGCTGTGGAGACGGTTTATAAAGTGTCAAAAGGAGATATATATGTATTATCTATATTTCATATATATATGTATATATATATATACATAATGCACGTATGTGTATACACATATACAGGACAAGCGGAAAAATTGTGCTAATTTTGGATTCAATTTAAGAATAGGTTTTTTAAATCATAAAACATGTTACTTTTATTTCACTCCCTGTTGAATTTTGGTCTGGGATCTGTTTTTTTATGTTCTTTTCTAGGCCTGCTCAAATGATGGATCGTGAAAATCAACGTATTGCAATAGTCAAGTTGCCCAAGATGGGAATGAAAACGGCCGACATTGCGAAAATCTAATGGTTTCAAAGCAGCAAGTGTCTACAGAACCGCGAAACATTTCAGGAAGGCGGGAGGGGTTGAGGACCGTTTGAAAAGGTCGTCCAACCACTTCTTTTGCTTTGGAAAACATTGAAAATATGCGCTGCCAAGTTCAACGAAATTCAGAGGAGATTTAGTGAATGGAGCATCAGAAATACCGTCAAAAATAAGTTTAAATTGCACACTCACAAGATCGCTCGTGCCCATTTTCGAGACAAAAAGATGAAAGAAAGACGGTTTTCAAAGGCCCGCTGAATGATTTGTTTGAAAGAGGTGATCGTTTGTCAGAGGCGCTTTTTACGGAAGAAAAAGTATTTACAGTCAGAATACTCCACAATGGCCAGATTCAGCACCAACTTTTCAGGAAGCGTCTGCAAAGTCTACAGTAGAGAAAACATGAGCCGCTGTCATTTTCCGGCTGCTGTAATGGTCTGGGCCGGCCTTTGCACTACCGGAAAGGCGCCGTTGGTCTGCATCAACAGAAACGTCAAAATCAACGCTGCCAGTTATCAGCAGCAAGTATTAAGGGGCATACTGGTGCCTTGGACAACCACTTTGGCATCGACGAAATCACGCTTCAGCAGGTTTGAACTCCTGTACATTCGGCCCTCTCAATGATTGCCATCTGTCAATAGCTGTCTCCAAACTTTTAGGGCAAGGTCATTTAACCGCCAAACTTTCCAGAAATCAACCTTGTGGATCACTCCGTGGAGTCCATACTTTTCGAGAAAGTTCTTTGGACATTGCTAGTTTTTCACCCCATTATTTCCGTATTTTAGTACTCATGTAAAAAATAGGACCCTCCGTGTTCGAGCTTTTTAGAGCGATTTCCGTTGAATGAACTGATTTTCGCTGTGATCAAGGAAAATTCTACGCTTTCCGTGTTCAATGTGTGATTCATTTATTTTAAGCACTAAAATTCTTTGATGAACCAACGACATTTATGCATGAAGAATGAAGGTGACGCAACTACTTCAATTTTATGACCAAATCATTTGATTGTGAGAAGTGGAATGAAGAAATTTCAAATGTAGCAATCTCTTTTCGAAGTAAGTGTGGCCAAAACAAGAAAACACCCACTTGAAATATTGAAGCTTGTGCATAAAGCATGATGCTTACATGCAAGCTATCCGAGTTGTAAGGCGTGTTAAAAAAGACTGACAATCTATTAGCCCCAACATGCTTCAATAACTTCCTTTGTTCTTCATAAGCCGATCACGAGGTTTCAAAACCTATATTATTGTGACAGTAGTGGATTCTCTTTCTTCAGAGGCTGAAAAGATAAGTTGCCTGCAAGCCACTCAGTCAAACGCTTACATTATTCAAAAAAAAAATCGTCGGACCTACAGAAGGTCAATCGATCTAGCACAAGACATCGTTTAACATACTCACCACTTTTTACAAGCCGTCCACAGGATTACTGGATTATCCAAGAGAAAAGCTTCCGCGCAGAGACTATATGAACCGCCCATGCACCTTTCGCATCAAAATAACAGTCTTAAATACCCAGAAGTACCACGTGTGATTGCGAAAAATTCTTCTCAGCGGTTCATCTTTCGATTGAGAGAGTTTATTAAAAATGAATTCGAAATCCTACTCTCCGAGGTTCTATGTTACTGCGCGAGGATGATGCCTTCTACTAGAAATCGCCTACGTCATGTTTTTGTGTCTTATGCAAGCGTAGAGCACTGGTTTTGAGTTGCGCTTCAATTTTAGATTTATTCTAATGAGGATAGAAATAGCTTCGCAGAAAAACCTTTTTTGGAATAAGAAACTAATGCAGCGCGATATAAAAATCTCAGTTTTATT
>JAHQIW010006807.1:0-19352 GCA_019055375.1 Parelaphostrongylus tenuis | reverse complement strand
AATTCTACTTTTGGAAACTAGACCGAATGCTAGGCAGCGTCGATGCTAAAAAGCTCAGTTTGATTTGGTAACTATGGAAGTCATAGTAATCAAACTGATTCCAACTATTGTGTTTCGTAAAGCATAAAAAAGAGCTTCGATAATCGTTTAGACCATTACGATGGCTTTGTTTTTACTCGCCAAAATACGAGAATTCCTATTATTGGAATTAGAAACTAATGCAGCGTCGATATAAAAAGCTCAGTTTTATTCGGTGATATTAAGTCATAGTAATCAAACTGATTAGAACTATTGTGTTTAGTAAAGCATAAAAAAGAGCTTGATAATCGTTTAGGCCATTACAAGGCTTGTTTTACTCGCCAAAATACGAGAATTCCTTTTTGGAATTAGAAACTAATGCAGCGTCGATATAAAAAGCTCAGTTTTATTCGGTTATATTAAGTCATAGTAATCAAACTGATTCCAACTATTGTGTTTAGTAAAGCATAAAAAAGAGCTTGATAATCGTTTAGGCCATTACAAGGCTTGTTTTACTCGCCAAAATACGAGAATTCTACTTTTGGAATTAGAAACTAATGCAGCGTCGATATAAAAAGCTCAGTTTTATTCGGTGATATTAAGTCATAGTAATCAAACTGATTAGAACTATTGTGTTTAGTAAAGCATAAAAAGAGCTTGATAATCGTTTAGGCCATTACAAGGCTTGTTTTACTCGCCAAAATACGAGAATTCCTTTTTGGAATTAGAAACTAATGCAGCGTCGATATAAAAAGCTCAGTTTGATTCGGTTATATTAAGTCATAGTAATCAAACTGATTCGAACTATTGTGTTTAGTAAAGCATAAAAAGAGCTTGATAATCGTTTAGGCCATTACAAGGCTTGTTTTACTCGCCAAAATACGAGAATTCTACTTTTGGAATTAGAAACTAATGCAGCGTCGATATAAAAAGCTCAGTTTTATTCGGTGATATTAAGTCATAGTAATCAAACTGATTAGAACTATTGTGTTTAGTAAAGCATAAAAAAGAGCTTGATAATCGTTTAGGCCATTACAAGGCTTGTTTTACTCGCCAAAATACGAGAATTCCTTTTTGGAATTAGAAACTAATGCAGCGTCGATATAAAAAGCTCAGTTTTATTCGGTTATATTAAGTCATAGTAATCAAACTGATTCCAACTATTGTGTTTAGTAAAGCATAAAAAAGAGCTTGATAATCGTTTAGGCCATTACAAGGCTTGTTTTACTCGCCAAAATACGAGAATTCCTTTTTGGAATTAGAAACTAATGCAGCGTCGATATAAAAAGCTCAGTTTGATTCGGTTATATTAAGTCATAGTAATCAAACTGATTCCAACTATTGTGTTTAGTAAAGCATAAAAAAGAGCTTGATAATCGTTTAGGCCATTACAAGGCTTGTTTTACTCGCCAAAATACGAGAATTCTACTTTTGGAATTAGAAACTAATGCAGCGTCGATATAAAAAGCTCAGTTTTATTCGGTGATATTAAGTCATAGTAATCAAACTGATTAGAACTATTGTGTTTAGTAAAGCATAAAAAAGAGCTTGATAATCGTTTAGGCCATTACAAGGCTTGTTTTACTCGCCAAAATACGAGAATTCCTACTTTTGGAATTAGAAACTAATGCAGCGTCGATATAAAAAGCTCAGTTTTATTCGGTGATATTAAGTCATAGTAATCAAACTGATTCAAACTATTGTGTTTAGTAAAGCATAAAAAGAGCTTGATAATCGTTTAGGCCATTACAAGGCTTGTTTTACTCGCCAAAATACGAGAATTCTCTTTTGGAATTAGAAACTAATGCAGCGTCGATATAAAAAGCTCAGTTTGATTCGGTTATATTAAGTCATAGTAATCAAACTGATTCCAACTATTGTGTTTAGTAAAGCATAAAAAAGAGCTTGATAATCGTTTAGGCCATTACAAGGCTTGTTTTACTCGCCAAAATACGAGAATTCTACTTTTGGAATTAGAAACTAATGCAGCGTCGATATAAAAAGCTCAGTTTTATTCGGTGATATTAAGTCATAGTAATCAAACTGATTCCAACTATTGTGTTTAGTAAAGCATAAAAAAGAGCTTGATAATCGTTTAGGCCATTACAAGGCTTGTTTTACTCGCCAAAATACGAGAATTCTCTTTTGGAATTAGAAACTAATGCAGCGTCGATATAAAAAGCTCAGTTTTATTCGGTGATATTAAGTCATAGTAATCAAACTGATTAGAACTATTGTGTTTAGTAAAGCATAAAAAAGAGCTTGATAATCGTTTAGGCCATTACAAGGCTTGTTTTACTCGCCAAAATACGAGAATTCTTTTTTGGAATTAGAAACTAATGCAGCGTCGATATAAAAAGCTCAGTTTGATTCGGTGATATTAAGTCATAGTAATCAAATGATTCCAACTATTGTGTTTAGTAAAGCATAAAAAAGAGCTTGATAATCGTTTAGGCCATTACAAGGCTTGTTTTACTCGCCAAAATACGAGAATTCTTTTTTGGAATTAGAAACTAATGCAGCGTCGATATAAAAAGCTCAGTTTGATTCGGTTATATTAAGTCATAGTAATCAAACTGATTCCAACTATTGTGTTTAGTAAAGCATAAAAAAGAGCTTGATAATCGTTTAGGCCATTACAAGGCTTGTTTTACTCGCCAAAATACGAGAATTCTACTTTTGGAATTAGAAACTAATGCAGCGTCGATATAAAAAGCTCAGTTTGATTCGGTGATATTAAGTCATAGTAATCAAACTGATTCGAACTATTGTGTTTAGTAAAGCATAAAAAAGAGCTTGATAATCGTTTAGGCCATTACAAGGCTTGGTTTACCTTTACTCGCCGAAAATACGAGAATTCTACTTTTGGAAACTATGAACCTAATTGGCAGCGTCGCTGTAAATAAGAACTCAGTTTTGATTTGGTAATATTCAGTCCCAATATTAATCACACTGATTAGAACGATTGTGTTTTCGTAGAGCCATAAAAAAGAGCTTCAATCATCGTTTAGGACGCCATGTACTAAGGCTTGTTTTACTCACCAAAATACTAGAATTCTACTTTTGGACAGTAGAAACGAATGCAGCGTCGATATAAGAAAAGCTCCAGTTTTTAATTCGGTGATACTTAAGTCCCTAGTAATCAAACTGATTAGAACTATTGTGTTTAGTAAAGCATAAAAAGGTGTGTGTTGATAATCGTTTTAGGCCATTTACAAAGGCTTGTTTTAGGCTGGCCAAAATACGAGAAGTCGCTTTTTTGGAATTAGAAAAGTACTGCGGCGGGGGGAAAAAAGGGGGGGCGGTCGATAATGAAAGAGCGTCAAGTTTTTATTCGGTAATGGTTATAGTCATATGTAATCAAAACGGATTCTTATCTGATTGTGTATGGTAGTAAAAGCATAAAAAAGAGCGTCACGGGGGATCATCAGATATTATAGCCATTGTACGAACAGGAATCTATGTAATTCGCCGTCGCCATAAATACGGACGTTCGGTGAGATACTTGTAGCGGAACAAGTGAATATATCTATGCAGCGTAGGGGGCAGTACTACATACCGAAGAGGCTGTCTCACAGCTCCATTTGATTTCCTGTGTGAGTACCCTTCAGTCATAGCGCAATTCAACGTGATTAGACCCTCATCTGTCGTTCTAGTAAACGTACGATAACAAGAGATCACGATATGATCATTGTGTAGGTCGATGACGACGGTCTTGTTTCACACACTTCGGGCATCACTATAATGTCACGGTGAGTGAGTGTCCTTTCTCTGGAATACAGAACACTAATGCACAGTATCGCCTCGATATACAGGTAAGCTCACGTCTCTGATTCCGGTAGCTATTAAGTCCATAGTAATCAAACTGATTCTATCTATTGTGTTTAGTAAAGCATAAACAGAGCTTCGATAATCGTTATTATACCATGTGCAAGGCTTGTTTTTTTTTTTTTTGTTTTTTTGTTTCACGTCCCTCGGCCAAATAATCGAGAATTCTCCTTTTTTGGACACTATAGAACTAATGCAGCGGTCGAGATGTATAAAAGCTCAGTTTTTATTGTGTGTGATATGTCAAGTCATAGTAATCATAAGCGTGAGATTAGGAGCGTTATTGTGTTTCGTGTTAGAGCATAAAAAAGAGCTCAATAAGCGTTTTTAGAGACCTTCCAAAGGCTTGTTTAACTCACCAAAATCCTAGAATTCTAACTTTTGGAAGTAGAAAACTCATTGCAGGCCGTCGAGCTAAAAAGCTCAGTTGATTTATTCCGGTGATATTAAGTCATAGTAATCAAACTGATTCCAACTATTGTGTTTAGTAAAGCATAAAAAAGAGCTTGATAATCGTTTAGGCCATTACAAGGCTTGTTTTACTCGCCAAAATACGAGAATTCCTTTTTTGGAATTAGAAACTAATGCAGCGTCGATATAAAAAGCTCAGTTTTATTCGGTTATATTAAGTCATAGTAATCAAACTGATTCAACTATTGTGTTTAGTAAAGCATAAAAAAGAGCTTTGATAATCGTTTAGGCCATTACAAGGCTTGTTTTACTCGCCAAAATACGAGAATTCCTTTTTTGGAATTAGAAACTAATGCAGCGTCGATATAAAAAGCTCAGTTTTGATTCGGTTATATTAAGTCATAGTAATCAAACTGATTAGAACTATTGTGTTTAGTAAAGCATAAAAAAGAGCTGATAATCGTTTAGGCCATTACAAGGCTTGTTTTACTCGCCAAAATACGAGAATTCTACTTTTTGGAATTAGAAACTAATGCAGCGTCGATATAAAAAGCTCAGTTTGATTCGGTTATATTAAGTCATAGTAATCAAACTGATTCCAACTATTGTGTTTAGTAAAGCATAAAAAAGAGCTTGATAATCGTTTAGGCCATTACAAGGCTTGTTTTTACTCGCCAAAATACGAGAATTCTACTTTTGGAATTAGAAACTAATGCAGAGTCGATATAAAAAGCTCAGTTTGATTCGGTTATATTAAGTCATAGTAATCAAACTGATTAGAACTATTGTGTTTAGTAAAGCATAAAAAAGAGCTTGATAATCGTTTAGGCCATTACAAGGCTTGTTTTACTCGCCAAAATACGAGAATTCTACTTTTGGAATTAGAAACTAATGCAGCGTCGATATAAAAAGCTCAGTTTTATTCGGTTATATTAAGTCATAGTAATCAAACTGATTCGAACTATTGTGTTTAGTAAAGCATAAAAAAGAGCTTGATAATCGTTTAGGATCCATTACAAGGCTTGTTTTACTCACCAAAATACGAGAATTCACTTTTGGAATTAGAAACTAATGCAGCGTCGAATAAAAAGCTCAGTTTGTTCGTTATATTAGTCAAGTAAAATGATCAAGTTGTGATAAACGTTTAGTGCAAGGCTGTTTTACTCGCAAATACAGAACTTTGGAATTAGAAACTAGCAGGTCGATATAAAAAGCTCAGTTTGATTCGGTATATTAAGTCATAGTAATCAAACTGATTGAACTATGTGTTAGTAAAGCATAAAAAGAGCTCGATAATCGTTTAGGCCATTACAAGGCTTGTTTTACTCGCCAAAATACGAGAATTCTACTTTTGGAATTAGAAACTAATGCAGCGTCGATATAAAAAGGTCAGTTTTTATTTGGTGATATCAAGTCATAGTAATCACTGAGTGTTTAGTAAAGCGTAAAGAAGAGCTTGATAATCGTTTAGGAGGCATTACAAAGCTTGTTTTACTCGCCAAAATACTAGAACTCTGCTTTTTGGAATTAGAAACTAATGCAGGCGATGAGAACTTAAAGATATCACAGGTTCTCTGAATAAAAAACAATAATGAGGCTCTTTTCTGATAGACGGGCACGGGTTGAAGAAAAGACTCCTTTCCCTGGACAAAAATTTTCAGTTGCACTTTTTGTAATTATTCAAATACTTGAATTCCTGGCCACTGTGCTATGTGGCCGTTTTTTTTTCTCGAGAGTTTTCATAACATGTAGCGGAAAGCATTTGCGTTTCACACACGCAACTTCTCGCATGACGGAGCTCTTTTATCAAGTTACAAGTAACCATTCTGTAGCGTATGTTTCCATAATTCCAACGCTGTGCTTATTTTCTGGAAAAAAAAGCCGTTTCACTGCAGTGTAGCACAAAAAATGAAATCGAGTTTCACATACGTGGGCACTTGTTCCTCGGCTAATGTGGGGGCTAGATGCCTGGTGACCGTTGGTTCGAGAGAGCGTTTAGCGACCAATCAATCTATCGATCTCGCTGAGGCAACTCACAAAGACAGTTTCAGTTATTTGAGGATTTCTTTTTCGCTTTGGAAGAAACTCCAATAGAACTTATGACTCTGATATTAAAAAATTTCTCTGCACGTTCATATGCTTGTCGTGTTTTCAGCGAAATAACAGTAAAAGTGAATGGCCGGTGTGAAACAGAATTTTATTTTGAGTGCTACAGCGCTTCAAAAGAGAGTTTTTGAAAACAGCCATGTATAGCAGTAGCCAGAAGTCCGGCGAGGTATATGCACGTCTGCAACGCAAAAATCTCATTCTGTAGCAACGTCATTTGAGGTTACATCAAAAACCGGCGACGTGGGTTTGTGGCATAAGGTCTCAGCTTTCAAATGTTATTAGCATTCCTATGAAAAGTTCCTGTCCAGCAAATGAGGTCGGTTTTTCATTTGTCCCCTCATTACCGAGTACTAAAATGAAATCGCTTTTCTATAAGCTTCCAACTAACCACAAAAAGTTTCAAAAAAAGCACCGCGTGGGAAAATAGGCTAAGAAAAGTGAGGGTATTGAACCAAGTGCTACCGCAGACGTCAGCAGCACACGAATCTAAGTCGATGAACCCGACCTTGAAAGGGTTTTCTGTGCTTCCGTCCGGAAAGTTATTGGTTGGGGAAAAAGCTCTGAGAAAATGCTTGTAACTTTTTTGCGTGTCGGCCATTTTTTGTGTTTTCGGCTTATTTGAAAGCCCATCTTCTCCCGCTCTTTTGCCGAAGAAGTGGCAGGAAGCGGTTAGAGACGATGGTGAGTACCTTAACTAATAGTTTTGTCTTTGTTCGGGTACAATAGGCGGATAGATAAATGTTTTATAAGCATTTTCTCACAACTTTTTCACCCAACCTATTCGCATTTCTCTCAACAAATGAGGTGATTCTGAACGTTCAAGAACTTCTTCTAAGGCCATGCAACCGCGCTTCTCCTCATTGAAGATAACGATAGGATGATACCTTATTATTTAGCAGTTCCTTATGAGTTCTTGTAGAAAATTCGCAATTTGGACCCTCAACGATGGCGTCGACTGGGCATGCCTCTTGACAAAGGCCGCAGTAAATACACTTGCGAAAATCATAAATGAGGATAAACAAAACTCAATATTCTTTAAAATCATACAAATTGCAAATCTAATTCTCTTACTTCGTCATATCGATGTCGCAGCGAGTGCTACGCAGGCTTCCGTCAGGACGTGTTTCCGCCTCAGTCGTAATTGCCTTAAGAAAAAGGTGGATGGTCGACAAACCAGGAAAAAAAAATCCGTAAATAAAAGATAGACCTTCCACTAACGATTTTAAGTAAGTACCAACCTGAGCAGGGCAGATAGCCTCCCACAGCATACAGGCTATACATCGCTCTTCACCAGACGGATACCGTCGCAGAGCATGGTCACCTCAACATAAAAGAATGTTTAGAAACAGTCACATCAGCAAGTTATGAAACAGAAAGTGTATCCCTCCAAGATACAGAAAGAGGCATGCACATTCTCAATAACTTCCAAATGATGGTAAAAGATGAGAAAATCAAAACATACGGGAATACAGAGATATTACCTGAATCAAGAACTGAGAGGACCTTTCTCGAATGGATAGCTGATCGTGGTGGGTTCCATGTAAACGTGTCCCAACATGACACCAAAGCCTAGAAAAACCGATATAGTCGAGAAAAGCAGTAAAAAAAACAAAGTATTTCGTGCTAAACAGAACCATCGAAAAAAGATAAAATACTGCGAAAAGGGGAAACACTGGAGAGAACTAAACCGGCTTTATTGTTGATATGAGTTCAGTGCGTGTGGCACAGTGGTTGAAGATGCTCTGCGACACACACACACATGGTCGAGTAAATCCCTCGCTCAAGATTCAGCGTCTTCCTTCCGTCCGGGTTCGGTGACTCGGTCTCCGACCTGTTTGAGAGGATAGCAGCGGTGACTTGAATCATTAGTAAGCTACCACGGCTCACTGTAAAGGCCAGATATGCATTCCATCACTTCAAACGATGCTTGATATAGATAAATGCATGGTGCATCTCTCAGGATATGGTTAATGCCGAAAGCTTTATCACTTACGTGCTCACCACACTAGACTCCTTGAAAGCTGATCGATGACAGCTTCGGTAGTTTACATCGGACAAAGACCGGCAGCAAAGCGGGTGGTCTCACTGGAACAGTGGTAGCATGAGCCCCGGTTTAAGTGAGACGCGGTTCAATCCCGTCTGGCGTCGTCAAAAGTTTTGCATGCTACTCAACATTTTTAGATAAATACTAGAAACATTGGGAAGAAATCGTACCTCTGAACAGCTCGATGAATAACAGAGTATGAAGGCCGTAGTTAAAATCACCAGCAAATGTCCCATCGCTTTCCGAGGCCATTCCAACATAACTGTAATTGCTACCTTGCTGTTGATGGACTCCACCACTTGCAGCAAGCGCCTAAACATAGAGAAAGAGTAGAAATCCCCTAACTTAATCCAGTTTTCATACTCTTTGGGGATGTCCTTTCTGCAATTTCTTGACCTCCAGGATCAATCAAAAGGTTAAACCCCTTGCTGGAAAGCCTCCTTGCTCACAGCAGCGACACTAAGACTACGCTTCACACTTGACGCGTTGTTTCTGCACGGCTAGAACTTATGGGATGATCTTTCAATAGGTCAGTCGTCATTTGATAGTATATCAATTGATAATTCCACGTCAAACACTGTGGGCATCATGATTGTTTGCTTGTTCCATGTAATTATTTTTAGCTGTATCACCTGTCGTCCCGTTGATCGTCGAGTGACTCGAGCGGGTACCAGCAACTCTTCCATTTTCCCTATCGCGTGCAAGAGTAGCCCAGTGAGTCCTCCTCGCTCTAGGGATTCGTTGAGCACACAATCTTTCTTCTATCGCTTTCGTGAAGAAATCGGACCAACGAGTCAGTGGTCTTCCTTTAGAGCGCTTGACGTCCCGAGGAATCCAGTCGGTAACGGCTCTCGTCCATCGGTTGTCGTTGAAGCGCATCACGTGTCCGGCCCACCTTATTTTCGATATCCTGGCGTGTAGAACGGCGTCTCTGATTTTCGATCGTTGACGTAGGTCGGAACTTCGGATCCTTTCTCTCATTTGCGAGATACGGGATACTCCTAGCATCGACCTTTCGACTGCGCGTTCGATAACTCCAAGTGATCTTTCATCCTGCTTACGTAGCGACCAGGTTTCTGCTGCATACGTTAGTGCAGGGATAATTGTCGAGTCGAAAAGGTGGGCGACGGAGTCGGATGTTCTTTGTCCTCTTCACTACATCATCGATGCTCTTAAACGTTCCCCAAGCCGCTCGTTTCCTCCTGCTCAACTCTGGAGCTAGGTCGTTCATCATGTTGATTTCACGACCTAGATAGACGTAACTGGAGCATTCGGAAGATTGTCGTTCGTTGAGCGTGAATGGGGCATTAGAAACCCATCCGTTCCTCATAAACATTGTTTTCGTTAGATTCAGTTGAAGACCAATCTTTCCACAGGCGTTATCGAAGTCGGTCAACATTCGTTCCGCTTCGCTGATGTTTGGTGTTATGAGAACGATATCGCCAGCAAAGCGAAGATGGTTTAATTGTCGACCGTCAATTTTCACTCCCATATCGTCCCATTCTAATGTTCGCATGACGTTATGTAGGGTGGCAGTGAATAGTTTTGGCGATATTGTATCGCCTTGTCGAACCCTCTTCCTTACGTCAATGGTGATATTGTTGTAGAATGAAGATATTTCGGTCGTGAAATCTTTATAAAGCTCACGAAGGATCATTATGCACCGAGTAGGGACGCCCTAGTTATCCAGAGCCTCTATAACCGCTTCTGTTTCCACTGAATCGAAGGCTTTCTTCAGATCGATGAAAGTGAGACAAAGTGGTTGCCTGTACTCTCGTGAAACATCAATAAGTCAACTTCAATATATATATATAAAAGCTCTTAAAGGATAAAGCTCTCGGCGTTGATCAATCCCTGAGGGACGCGCCATGCACTCGACTACAATTTTTAACTTCGTTTGAGGTGATTGAATGCACATCTGGCCTTTACAATGACTCGCGGTGGCCTCCCGCTGAACCGAGTCAGTGCTGCTTGTCCTCCCAGACAAGCCTGAGACCTGTCTGGTACCAATTTACCGACCCCGGAGAAATGGATGGCTTGGTGAGCCATGAGCGCGAGATCGAACCAGTGACCTCGTGTGCGACGCAGGGCACCTCTAACCACTGCGCCACATGCGCTCTATATATAATATATATATATTATATATATATATATTATATATAATATATATATGTATATATATACATATATATATACATATATATATGCTATTATATATATACATAATGCTTATGTAGTATATGTATATGCATGTTTACATACATGTGCACACATGTATATGTATATATGTATGTATGTATACACATGTGTAATTCTTCCATTTTGCAAGTTACATTCTTACATCCATTTTTAGACGAATTAAGCATTACCATTTTCATTTTGATATGCCTGAGCAGTTTTAAGCTGAGTTTGGAGGTAAGAGACCGGTACACAAAAGCGAGTACGAACCACCTCAAATGTGTTGGCCTCTCTATGATGTTTGAAATCCTTCATTGCTTCAACTTTATATGCTCAGCGTCACAATATTTGGGACATTCTCAATTTAGGTTGACATTGAGCATCAGCGAATTGTTGTTGATTAGGAGTTTGAGTAGATGTGTTAGATTTTGGCTTGTTAAGAGGTCAATACACAGGGATAGCATAGCGGGGCAACGAGAAGAAGAGGAACTAATGAGAGAGATTCAGCGAGAGCGGGTATGTTCAGTGTTTTTACTCTTAGTCATCTTTCTCTCTGATAAATTATTATAAAATATGCTAGCTTCCCGAATTCTGTTTAGCTTCTTCACCGTTAAGCAATCCAATTGATCGTGTGTGGCGCAGTAGTCCACATGCTCTACGACACACACACGTGGTCGATCATTCGATAGGCGACAGCTCAGTCCAGCTTCTCACACCTCACCAGTCTTTCTTTCCATTCTTCCCGGGTCGATATGTTGGTGTCAGCCTTATCTGGGGTAATAGCAGCACTGATCCAAGACTTCGGTAGGCCACCGCGAGCCATTGTAAGGACTAGTATACATTCAGCCATCTCAAACGTTTTTGATGAAGGCGTATGCATACCACATCTCTCAGTTGATCATTAGCGAGAGTTTTATCCTCCTAGTTTTACACCACTTCACTACTTTAGAATAGGATTTTTGTCGCTCGAAAGGCGCACAATACTTTTGAATATCTTACTTTATTCACACACATGTATGTCCTTTCATTCTCTTCTATTCAACAGATTTACATGAGTTATTCTCAACTTGTACGTTTCGGGACAAACTGTTGGATTTTCTATTTGAAACACATCTTATTTTCGGTCTTTCATTTTCCTGCTCTGTCCTTCTGTGTTTAAAACAATGAAATACCCCGACTCCAAGTTGAGTAGTAGTAATAATTATGTCACTGGTGGTAGACAGTAGCAGCAAAAGTTTATCATTAAGAACCTTTTTGTTCAACCTTTTTTATTTTTAGCAGTAGTGTGATGTAACAAATATACATTTAGCAATGTTGAGTGATATATGAAACTTTGAACGTCGAATGGGATTCAAACCCGCGTTTCATTCTTTCCGGGGCGCGTGCTAATCATTGCACCACCGGTGCTCGTTCTGTCATCACTCTTTCGAAGCACGCACCCCGAAAAGGATGAAACGCGTTTTCGAATCCCGTCCCACGTTCGAAGTTTTCCCACATAACATTATTGCATTAAGTAATAACTAATTATAGTTATTGATATTACTATCTTGTAAAGTTATGGTCAACAACAAAAAATAATGAAACAATAAAGAGTGACTAATAATAAAAATTGGAGGGCCGATGGTCTAGCGGCTAGGTGATCGACGAGGAATCGGTCCCCGTTTTCCCCCCAGCAATCTATGGCAATCAGTAACGAACGTCCTCCAGGACTCCTCCGCCTTGCCAACATTGTCCGTGGCAAAAGAGTCTTCAAAAACCGAGTGTTTCGGTGATTTCGCCATCATCATCGCCGTTTTCTCAGTAACTCGCCCCATTATCATAGGAAATGAGTTTGCGTCTATATTGCTCATAGCACCCACAAGGTACCGACTGCAGATAAGCTGTTACGGAAAAGTTTTCTTGAAAGCAGTTTAGCATTATTTGGTTCCCAATCGCTATGATAGGAGGTGAAGGGCTGAGAAAACGGCACTGACTATGGTAAAACCACTGGAACCGAAAGGCGTATATCCGTCGACTCTGTTACCACGGATGAATTTCCAACCGACTGACTTCCGCCGACCCAAACTGGGTGTGTCCGGCTCCACCGCGCCCTGCCCCTTCCAAATTGCATCTGTTCACTCCTCTGCCACTCGGCACTCGTCCATAGGGAAGAAGGCTGCTGGCTCGAACCCCTACCACAACACTTCACTGTAGAATCTTTGGTGTTATTTTTTGTTTTCACTACAATATGCTCGAATATCTGGCACCGCAATATAATTTTTTTATAACCATTCATTCAACAGTCTGTAATTTTTTACAACAAGTTTTAGCAATCTGCAACTTATGACAAAGTAGTATATTTATATTCAACATAACGTAAAAAATAAAACCAATAATACAATCTAAATAATACGATAATACATTAGTGCAATACAGATGCAAGAAATGCATACGAAATATTTATTTCTTGATTACAAACAGCAACTACGTGACATCGCTGGAGCTACAGAGATGTGCGAATCATAACACTCTGAGCAGAAATGCGTTTTACATCGAATACATCTAATGCTTTTTTTATTAACATGATATCGAGCATAGCAGGAGCCTTAAGGATTAATGGCATCAAAAGCATAAATATAACAATAACAGGAATATAGTCGACTGGACGATGACAGTATCTTTGCTGAGAACAATATGAACGCTTAAGAAGACGGTAGGTAGAAATCTTATTAAGACTAACAGCAGATCATGATATAACATGTTTTGAGCAGTTTGTCACGTCTAAGTGCTAGACAAGAGCATGTTTTGTCCTCTAAGACTCTCCAGTAGCACAGACCTCGCTCAGCCGATCCCTTGAGGCGATACTGTCTTATGAAAGAATCGACACCGAGTAATAAACCACCACAAGTCAGGTAATAGAACCCTTTGAGACTGCAGAGACCCAGACCTAACAGTAGACACTAACAGTAATGAGGCATTCTTTTTCACAGTGTCAAGACGATATAGTAGAGAAATTGTTATAAAGGTTGGTGTTGGCGGCCGAGCAGGATCGGTTGGAAGGCTAAAATCATGCATAAATTTTTTTTCCAAAGCAACAAGGAAAAAATTAGAATATTGTACGTCCAACCATCAAGACTACCTCAATCAAGAAGCTCTTAACGTACATAAGACGAAACAAACAGTTATTCTCTGGGACCAATATGGGTTGAGAGAAATCTCCAGGAACATGAATGGAAGGTTGGATTTAGCAAACGTCATAGGTGGTATACCTACATGCACAGATCCACAGTGCTTTCTGTAAGGCAAGCAGTCATGTTCCTCTAATATGCGGTCAACAACTAGTGCCCAAAATTATATAGCTAAACGATCTAATTTCTGCAAAAAGAAAGGCGGGCGGACACGCGTTTTTCGATTTCTTCACGATTTTTGGAGAAAAAGTAGTATATAAGGTGAGCAAAACGAAGCTGTAAAAGTATGGATAAGTGATCGTAATGAGATCTTGGAAAAATGTACGATATCGCAATCATAATACCAAGCATCAGCCAAGTGGACAAATGTTGACCGATTTCGACAACGCCTGTGGAGAGAATGGTCTTCAACTAAATCTAACGAATACGATTTTCATGAGGAACGGGTGAGTATTGAATGCTCCATTCACGTTCAAAGAAACGAACATTTCCGAATGTTCTATTTACGTCTATCTTGGTCCTTAAATCAATATGATTAAAAACCTAGATCATTTGGCGTTATTGAACTCGCAGACGAAAGGACGATGTTAGGAGTATCTCGTGTCTTGTAAATGGGAGAAAGGATAGGATGTTTCAATCTACGTCAACGATTGAAGATCAAAGACGCCGTTTTACACACCAGGTTGTCGAAAGTAACGTAGGCCGAACACGCGATGAGCTTTAACGACAACCGATGGATGAGAACCCCTACGGACTGGATTCCTCTTGATATCATGCGTTCCACAGGAAATCCAAAGACTCGTTGGTCCGATTTTTCTACGAAGAGACTAGAAGAAAGATATGATGCTGAAGGAATCCGTAAAGCGATGAGGACCTACTGGGCTACTCATGCACGCGACAGGGAAAAAAGGAAGTCATGACGATGCCCGCTCGAGTCACTCAGCGGTCAGCGGTACGACAGGTGATACAATAGGTAACAGGCTGGTAGTGCAGTATAAAAATTGGCAGGCGCCCCGAAAAAGGTAAAATGCGGGTTCGATGTCCATCTAAGGTTTTGAAATTAGCGTATCACTCAACATTATTGGACGTATATCTGTGATAGTGCTACCCATGAACATCGATGACACAGGAAGAATAGTTGTTGCAGCTGCTTCAATTCTTCTTTACGAATACTTATATTGAGTCAGTTCCCCATACAATCATAGAGAGCAAAAGTGGGCGGAAGTCGGACATCGTGGACTGAACCAAAACTTCCTTGCTGATAGATCATTGAGCTGTATTGTTACCGTCGCGATCGAACCTCTCAAATCTAGTTTCTAATGATTCACTTTATACAATTTGCCAAATAAATAAACCTTACGTGCCTAGTTGACATCTTACTATATAGTCCGATTTAATTGAGGACAGAATTATTATAAATAAAATTTAAATGGAAAGAAACTACGTATCCCAACCTTTGATCACGTAAATCATCAGATATTTGCACACCATCTGACATCACTAATGACCCACCGTGGAGAGAAATGCGGTCCAAGATCTCCTCAATATCATCGGCGTTCTCCATCTGAAAGGAAAATCAATAAAGTTCGTATGTTGACAAGTGTGATCGTGTATCACTTGGTCGTCATAACTTGAAAAGAACCTCCTTTTGGGAGCAACTTCATGGCAAACCCAAAAAGGTAGAGTGGTGTGAAAAAAGTTTGCGTCAGCCGGGATTCGAACTCAAATTTCACTCTTGTCATGGCCTTAGATGGATTTCTACAGTTTCGAAGAGTTTCCTGGACCATTGCTTCTTAAATACCTGTGATAACGATGCTTACGTCGTTTGATCTGAAGGGAAGATAGAAAAATATACTCCCTAATTGATGTAGAGTGGTGTGCAAAAACGTTAGCATCAGCCGGGGTTTGAACCCAGATCTTACTCTTTCGAGAGCATGTGCTGAACCGTTGCACCACCGACGCCCATTTTGACATTACTCTTTCTGCGCTACAACGCGTTATTTGTCAACAGCCAATCATCTACGGTCTGACGTGGGTGGTCACTATCGACATCGAACCCACTTATACCGACAGTATGGGTTTTGATAATCAATCAAATCTTATTTATTTAATCACCTATTGCGGTGGTATGGTGTTACAAAAAACCCAACAATGTAGAATGGTGTGCTAAAACACCTGTGTTAAGCACTGAAGCAGTGTTCAATAATTTAACAAAATATATGTGGCGAAGATCGGCCAATGCACCAGAAATGCTTTGGCGGATCAGTGAGGATTGCATGTTGAGAACGTAACCCTGATGCACGGATCTTTGAAAGATATCTTAAACATGAGTTATTCAAAATCTATATAAATAACTACATCATTAAAACAAAACAGTAACATCAATAAGAGAAATGGTCACAGTAAGAAAATGACAGCAGTGACCAAGTTAATACTTTTAGGACCACCAGTTGCAATCATCACGCGCCGTGCAAATCTCAGCTCTGGTGGGCGATTTTTGGTATTTGATTAGGGTTTCTCACCGTTTTGGACAAAATCTAAAGTTTCTCGTGATATTTCGATAGTTCAAGATTTCCTCTATGCAGTATACTTGTTTGCCTTGTTACTGCTCATTGAAGATGCGTTCTTAGGCGTTTTGCGGTTCAACAAGTCGTATGATTCAGATTGAAAAATCATGATCTCTAATAGTGTAGACAACAATGAACCAAAAACTGATTTTTTGGGATTTGATGTTTATTGTTATAGAACGCATAACTGTTGAATGTAATAAGCAAAATTCTATGCAGCGCGGGTGTATGTTTACCGGTACTGACATTTAGGATGAAGGGGTAAGGATCGACACTTGTTGCATAAATTATTGTTTGCTAACTAAATGTCTTGAACAAAAGTCCAACGACATCAGTGAGAAATTCGAAAAATTTGGTTGAACCAAGAAAGAAAGACGCGTTGTTTTCCCTTGAGTGACACTTGAATTGAAAGTGGAAATTTCTAAGACATATGGGCATTCTTTTTACTAAAAAAACTTTTATAAAAGGCCATTAGTGTCATATTATTCCTTCTGATCGCAAATTGTCTTCAGCATACGAATCTCACTAATGAATTACGATTACCCTCACTGCGATGTTCAAGAGACGGGATGTTCACTTAGAGAGTGAAGTGCGATCTTAATTAGTTTGCTACAGCGCACTAAAGAATCAGTTCAAAAAAGAAAGAGAATAGTTCTCAGAATCTACGTTTTTTGAATTATTTAACAATCACTGATACTCAATTGTAAGGCCAAGCATAAACGGTTGTGAAGCACGCAAAGCACTCGTGAACTGAAACGCAGGTTTTGTTCACTGTTTACAGCACATCATAGACCTACACTTGGAATTCAGTTCGAAAACAAAGCTTATATGTGCAAGTGCTACTTTTGAAATTGTTGAATTATTGCTGAAATGTAGGTGATAAACCTTTGTTTTGTGGAAAGACCGTTCCAAAAACAATGCAATTCTCACTGCTGCATTCCAAAGAAAAAAAAACGCAGTATTTCTTTCTTGCTACAGCTCACTGTAAAAGCGTTTTCAAAAGTATGGCACACATTCGGAACCGCAATTTTTCCAGCTATCGGATGATTATTTTAAGTTCAATTAAAAATCTATGGTCGACGAGAAAACCACGGAAATTAGCGTGTATCATTAGTGGTGCACTAGGTCCTCATAGGGTTCAGCTATGAGAATGTGTAACTGTGTGACGAAGCGGTAATGAGTACTTCGAAATATCAACTTTCTGTTGACCCCGGCATCAAAGTCAATCATGTAGGTATCAAAGACTTAGCTGTTTGAGCCGGCGCGAAGTTGGCAGTTATTGTTGAATAACAACCTCAACTACCAACCTCGCATCGGCTCAAACAACTAAGTCGATAATCAGTAAGATAGGATGAAGTGCGGTGTGCTGATTAAGCAAGTCATCACGCCGTGTGATGCGATAGATTGACGACTTAGTTCCTCCTTTGACAAGTCCACACATGTTGAAGATAACCATCCAGCATACAGCACTCGTATCTCTGGTATGAAAACGAGCAGCTCCATGAACGATGACGTCTGCCTCAACGATAGCCAATAAGAACTTAGTATCGTATGCTTTGATGTGATGAGCGAGCAGCCATGCTGGCGGATGCAGGCAACTTCCACATGGATATCGAAGTCCGAATGCTCCGGTAGCAAAGATCGCTTATTACACACCAGATTTGTGGAGGTAGAGTTAGGCAGCCTCTTTGAACAAAATCGCGGGGTATCGCTTGGATATCGCCTCCCGTCCGTCACTGGCAATTCCCTGAGAATAAGACAATTTCAGGTGGATAAACACGTATATGGCCTCACCTTACGTTCGGTTCTGGTGAAAGGGATCAAAGTATGGAATATCTATAGAGAATATTCTATTCTATTTTGGAAATGGTGACTTTGACGACAATATTATTACTTGCAAAACGTCGCGGTGTTGGTAGGGGGATGGCGTATTGTACACGTTTTCAAGCAGTCATTTGCACAATGACGGTTTGCATTTTTCAGGAGTATAATTCTACCAATCATCGCTGCTCTTCTCAACAGATTGCGCAGGAAGTGTTTTTCGCTTGACTGGAGCGCTTAACCAAGTGCACACTAATTTCAGTGTATATTTTCTGTGGGACCCGAAAGTCATGGGGCTCATAGCGTTTCTTAAGATTATCGCCCCACTGTCCAGTTTCCAGAAACTAAAGAAAGAGAAAATTTTGGGCTAGTAGAAGCTGCCGATTGATCGGCGCACTTGAAGGGCTGTTCAATGATGCATGGACACTACTACGCTATGACCGGGCGAATATGTTGATCATATGTTGTGTTACTGCGTGCGCCGTACAAATACATTCATTAAATTTGTCACAACACTAGAGTTCGTTACTTTCTTTCTTGTGTTTTGAGCAATAAATCATCCCATTTCTCTGTTTACCTTCACATGTTTTCTTTGTCAATCATCAGTTCCAGTTAGGCAGGTGGAGCTGTGGACTAACTTATTGATAAGAGGCATTATAGAATGCCAGTCGCAGTTCAGAACTATTTCCAACTACTTATAGCGGTCAGTCTCCGTCACCATACAGATCTAGTGTATTTTCAATTCCATTCCATCTTTGTTTTGAACAGAACTTCCTGGATGCAGTTTTTGGATTATCCTCTCATGGAGGTGACATTGTCGGGAAGAAAAAAAGAATAGATTTTTCGAATTCTCGTGAGAATAAACAACAATGCACTGACCCGTCATTCTAAAAAAAACCTACTTTGCTTACTGTTGAAACCGATATGAAGACAATGAATAAGACGACACCTGGTCAGCAAAACTTTCAGCATCTGCAGCCGAACCTCGCCGACAGTGCTAAAGTCTACAATCGCACCGCAGAAACACTCGCTGAACTTCTGAAGAGTTGAAAGGTGGTTAAATGGATGTTTTATTTCGCGAATCCTTGTCAGCCGCCTTCTAGTCAATGGATTACATCAAAATGTCCTACCTGCATCGAAATCTCGTAATCTTAGTGCTTTTCGCTTATTAATAACAGATCAAAAAATAGCTCAGAATTCTGGATTATG